>JAQFYB010000045.1:0-101910 GCA_034694085.1 Pogonognathellus longicornis
TGAAAATTCATCCACCATTTCATTTTTTTAATTTCTATGGCCATACCTTATATATATTATGTTTATGGCCTTGATTTGATCTGTGAAGCATGTGGACATGTGTAATTATGGAAACACTATAGAACATATTATTGGTATTTCTTAAGCCACTTAAGTAGCAAAAAGTCATTTCAATACTCATTATAATACAGTAATTATGTGTTGCACACCACTTACATATTATATGCATTGAGTATTGTTCATACTACAAGTTATTTACTTGTACAAGTACGAGTATATAACTTGAAACTATTCCATTTGCCTGAGTTATTTTCCTTTAATCATGTTCCATTTATTTCGCTTCAACAAATACTTATTTACACTACACCACGGTGAAAATATTATCGGTGAAGTAGATAATACATCTGTGAAATATAGCATTCCGTGTAGGTAGGTATTGTACTGTATTATCTGTAATACATAGGGACGCATGATGATGTTATGCTATGCATAATATCCTAGTTACAGCGAATGAATAATCTTGAGAATTCTCCAACTGCTACAACAACAGCTACCACACCACTGCTAGAAGGTGTATAGTTGTAGTACCTATGTACATTTGCAAACATAATGGAAGAAGGGGATGCATCACACGCCGTTAATTGTTGAGAATGAACAAGTTGGAAATGAGAGAGAGAGAGGAAGATGAATGAGGGACGATATGATAGTGAGACGAGACATCTTCATGAAAGTGCTGTTGAATGAGTAGCTTCTTGCGCTGACAAAAGGTAACTGGGCAACAAAACCAAACTCAGACAGAGATAAATGCATCAAAGACGAAGTGTCTGATGCAATGGCAAGTTTCATGAGTACCTTACTCTGTAATGTACAGATATTAATACCACCACTACTACAGTATCAGAAGATTAGGCTACACTCCACCGTTTGTAGAAATACACACGCAGCTTGTGCCGTTGATGCATCAGCTTGCATTTCTTCGGATGCAGTCATCGCATCCCATCGGCATCGTCTGTCAGTGTAGTATTAGTATGTAATGTAGTGCTTACACGTAATGTGGATATATATTAGTGTATATATATGGGAAGAAAGAGACAGACATAAAAAAGATAGTTGGTAGTATAACATTATTATGTACACATTGTTGATTGTAGTTGAGAAACGTGTGTGGAGATTGTGAGGAGGAAATGGTAAAGTTGAGATGTGTGGATGCCCGGACGGAGAGACGTAAGTATGCCAGTATGTCTTTAACTTGTCAGACGACTCAACTCTACAGGAGGTTCCAGTCTACTTCATCAACTCCTCTTAGCTCGTCGTCTTGACGTTTAGCTAATGAAGTCTTTTGTAGTTTATAAATGCTTACCTCCAGTTCTACTATCAACAAGCATGGCACAAAAAATATCATCAACATTTCTTGTAGTACACAAAGCATCATTAGAATCCCGTCCCATTCATCTCTCTTCGAATCAAATTCTTTCGGCTTCGTTCCTTCGCCTCATCGCCAACTCTGACGAATAATACGCTTCCATATAAATATTCTTTTTCAAACGTCTTCCCACATTCAAAAAGAAACGCAAAAATGTCTTTTTCTCCCAGACTCAAAACATTCTGCATTCTTCCGTGTCCACAAGTCTAGTGGGGTACCCAATGTATGATGCTCAAGTAATTTTGAGGTTTTCTTTTAAAGGAAACACTATGTGTGTATATTATAGGGAAAAATAATTATTATTATACAGATAAAAAGTAGTAGAATTTTAGACGCTTCGGTAGTTGATCAAAGACAAAATCAAATGTTGTATTTCTAGTTCTCGTATAGCTGTGAGTGTGACCTAGACGCACTCTATGAATAATAACACTAGTAGTAATACATAGAATACAAGGTTTGCACCTTTGACATTTATTGTATTCTCTACTACATTTATTTGATTTCGTGCTACATAAGATGGAAATGTACAGGTAGAGCAAGTCTAAGATGATAAGGACGCCTTGCGATTTCTCTTGTCTTGCAATCAGATTTTCATTTGTGAATTATTCATGAACAAAGTAATGAGATTTCTGAATTACTAAAGGAGCTAGAGAATTTGAATGCATCCTATTACTAACACCCAGGGCCTTCTTCGTCTCCATTTCTCAAAAATTTCACTGTAGGATTATTAGCACACAAATCGAATAGTTTTACATTGTAACAGTTAACGTGTATCTGACCTACTTTACGTTTTCTAAAAGGTACCCACTATTTTATTGAAGTCATGAATGTACGAAATCGAAAAATGAAATAACATATTAGAAGTAATACAAATCGTGCCAAAGAATATCCAAATATTAATTTTTAAAATATTTTTAATCGCCAATTTACCTTGGTAGATTAACTTAAGGGTGATTTTAACCTTTTATTAATACATTGAAAATCCTACTCCTACCATCAGACTGATATTGGGCACAATTTACTCATTTCATAGCAACCCAAAACTAAATTAAACTTGCAATGAGGACAACTTCGAACGATTTTTAGACAAAAATTACCTGGAAGTAATTTTAATAATGGTTTGAAAAAGAGTATTCTAAAATAAAAATGGCATCAATTTATTATCATTTATTTATAAAATCGAGAGATTGTAAAATGCAAATTGGGGTTCGAGATGTTCCAGCCACCATGTCTGGCAATTGATAATGATGAAAATTTTAATTAATTGTTGCACAGTTTTCGGGAATTCAAAAAATTTACTTCAAGTGGTACTAAAACTTTGCATACCAATTTCGTAGAAAGTAGATATTTTCACAACCCTGTACTATCAATATTTGGTGGGTGCTAACAAGTTTGTGTCTACCATGAACAGAAATCAGGTCAAAACAAGCGGGAATTGAAATACCTATTTGCCAGCCTTAATGCTATAATAAGTAGCTATACAAAAAAAAATAGATCACCTTTAAAATGTTCAATAGTATACTCGCTTTACATCGTTACCAGTACATTATTATTATTATATTAAAGAGTTAAAAGCAAAGCTTATGTTTAGGCGTCTTCCTTAAATTGCATTATAAGAAATATATACAATTAAAGTAACAACGGATATTGGGATACGCAATACACACACGAGTGTTGCAATAAATGCAAATGGATTGACGCGAGAAAGGAGATTTACGAAGGCAGGTTTTCTGAGTTTGGTTTGGGGTATTGGTCCTGTACTTTACAAACTACTCGAGCCAACCAAACTTCAAATAGGATTACAATGCACATCTACATTTGTAAAAATTTGCCTTGTGAGGGATAAATTGGTGTGTATATATACGCATAGAATGTGCACATTTTTACCATCACTACTACCGCTGCTTCTATACAGGCTCCGGGAAAAATTGTTGCAAGTTTTCCACCAAAATAAATATTGTTGCGCATCCTAGCCTTTTCCTTATTGATCTTTTGCGATTATTCATAAGAATACCTGTCTTGTACATAACTATGCATTTTGTGTGCAAGCTCCTTTCTTTATGCAAATACTGTCGATTCTATCCAAGTGGGATGTAAGTTTGAATATTTTTACAAGTTTCCTGTCTACAGCTATTCAAAACCACCAAACCACACACAAACACACACACACTTTCCATTGTGACCAGGTATATATTTATTTACACTTACAAAAGGATCAAGAGAAGAAACTAGGAAAGATACTGATGTTCTTTTTATCCTACAACCCAGAGCGACGATTACATGACTAGTTTGTGTTATTAGTTTCACGTACACAAGAATAGAACTGTCGTCTTTCTTATTTATGCTACAAAAGCAATTTCTCCTTTAATATTCCCTGCATACATTATATGCCCGCTGCCACCACCACCCGAACACAAATGAGACACCAACACAGTACCTACCTGCTATATACTCATGCAAAATACAAATATAAATACACCTACATTATATAAGTAGTGAAATAAATCCTCTTTACTTATTACCACTATATCCACCCATGCACTTCTTAGCCCCATCCTCTTGGTATTCCAACAACCCACGCAAAGATATCAAACTTCATAAATATTGATTCTCGCCAACATAACCAGCCATGCATTAAATAAGACTCTAAATTAATCCTGATTTAACTTCGTTTGCCTTTTATGCTCCACTTAAACCGAACAGAGATTCTATAATTGCATTTATGTGAAATGTCAGTTATCTACCTATATACTCATCTGTGGTTAAGGCTATTCCAGTCTGTATACAAATATCCCATAATTGAGATCTGTCCAGACTTCCAAAGTAATAATCCAACATTACAATCTTTACTGATTTTATGGCAACTATTAAATGTAATGTCAACGATCCCCAATCCCAGTGTTTAGTTATATAATCCTCAGCATTATCACAATGTCTTAAAACAACACACACACACAAACTAAAATGTGTTTGTTCGTTTATAAGAAATTCCTGTTTCCATTGATCGAATTGAAAGTAACTGAACTTGTCACTAATACCCGCGGATGCTGTCTCATCTGGATGCCTATATAGAAAATGGACATACCAGAAAAGTGCAAGTGTGAAATAAATTGAGTGACGTTAGAATTATTTTCATTGCACTTTAGAGCATTACTATCTTTGTGTGTGTGTGTGTGTGTGTGTGTGTGTGTGTGTGTGTGTGTGTGAGTAAACGTGCGTTAAGAAAATTGGAGAAAGGGAAAATGTAAATGTATCGGACACATACACACAGACACACACGTAGTAAAAAATAATATATTTTATGGAGGCAGGAAACGGACAGCGGGTGGACGAAGGAGAAAGAAGTCGGGAAATGCGGAGTGGGAGTTGTAGATGGACAGGGCAGTGCTGTCATGAAAGTTGTCAGACAGGAGGCCAGGCGCGAAGGGATGTAGCAGACATAGATGAGACTCTCAAGTCTCAAGTGATTCCCACCACAATTGACCAATGGATTGGATCTGAAAAGTCTAGTGTTGTGTGTATTTCTGTGTAGTATGTATGTGCGTGTATGTATAACACGTATAAAGGCTGGCTGGCTCTTGCTGGCTGCCTGTCAACCCAGTGACAGATGAAATTCAACAAAACCCACCCCATCCAGGCCGTGTCTCTACATGCATTTGTCTGCATTATTCTCTGGTGAAAGTTGAAACACTTAGACAGACCAAGGATGACAAATAGACCTAGCCAAAATGCCTGTCATCTTCAAGAAAATCTTGGTGGTCATGACTGATGAGAAATGTTGAGTGGTTGTGTTGATCATAAATTAGTTGCCAAATTGAAGAGGAAGAAACTTGCTTTATTTCTGTCTCTCTTCAACAATTCCGTATACAACTCCTTCCTACACTCTACCTGCTATAACCATCATCACCAACGTCATTTTCTATGAATAATATATAAGCATATATATTTATAAGACGCACAACATTATCCAATATAATTTGCAAAGGGTTTTTTCCATGTCATGTGTTTATAGGTGCCAATAGAGACGTAGAATATATCTATTGAACGAAAGTCGGATTGAGCCGAGTTGCGGCGGATAAAAGGGAAATGCTTTTTGAACACTGTATAGCAACATAAATATAAGTAACATGGTATTATTATTGTCTCGTTTTCTATACAAGAGATTCCAGAAGAAGGTAAAAGTTGCTATTCTTACAAAAACTAGCCATAACTATTGCATCGCTTCTGGAGATAATTTCTCCAGCAAATAGAATCCTAAGAAATATTGTTGAAAAGCATATAGAGCTATTAAACTCTGCAGCAAAAGAGAGCAGTATATAACTTTTACTATCATTTTAGCTAGTTCTTGAATTATGTGTATACATTCTCACTTTTCTACCTAGGTATATGTTATACTGTATTATTAGGGAAGAAATGTATGAACAATTGTTGAGAAGTATACTATGGACTATAGAGTGAAAGTGTATGTGTGTATAAGTGTGCGTCCCATGATGAAAGTCTATATAGGTAGTTAAAAGAACATAAATAAAGCATTTCAAGTTTTGTACGAGTGGCTGGTGAAGAAAGGAGAGTTTGAGTTTGCACGAATGAACCAGTGGATTAAGAGAGACGGGATAATCATCAGATTGGGAAGAAGCCGAGAGAAATCGGTTATCAGTCAGACAACACTCGAGTTGAAGTAGTTTTAGTGTTTTACTTACTGAAGAGTACTACGAGGAATACCACTACTACTACTACTACACTGGAACGAAATGAGTGACGCAGCCTATTCAGTCACTTAAGTTGCTGACTACATTCAAGAACTTCTTCGTCCACCTTTCCATTTATTTCCATATCAGAGAGAGAGAGAGAACGTATGTCAAGTCACAAACTATTTACTGCCAAGTAGACTGTTGAGGTTACTTTTTAGAGTTGAATCTATTCTCCAGTAAGGTATACCTATAGAGAATGTACATAATATTTACTCACACAGCATATGGAAAGGTACACAGAGACTGACTATGTAAAAGATAGCTTTTTCCAGTTGCCGTTTGATTTTATGTGCACTGAAGGATTTTCCCTTTGTTGCATTCAAAGTACAAATTGTGAAAGCTCGACTTGCGTTTGTCTGTTTTCATGACGAGGACAAAACCGAATGGAACGAACAAGTGAGGAATTCCGCTGGACAATTTGGGAAAGGAGTTGAATTAATGGGATTCATGAGTGTCAGACTGTCGGTGATGGTGGATGAACTTTGTTTCTCAACTTGAATAACTGTGTATGTATGTATGTATGTATGTATGTATGTATGCATATTCCCTCTTCTACCAGCTTAGCATGTGCACTGTGCACTACACTGCTCTAGTACAGTACCAGTGAAAGTACATATTGTAGCAGTCACTCTGTATAATTTAAACACAGGGATTTCATGCAAGTTACAGTCAACATATTCCTGCTACAAAATGTATAGCGTAACAAGGAAACGATGTATGCATGTAGCTTATGTATATACAGCTCTGCTTTTAATTCTGCTGTCATGCAACTCTAACTTGTAGGCTGTCAGTGTATAGTGAAGGAAAAACTAAATAGTAAATGGAATCGCTAGTAGCACTTCTCCGTGATAATATAAGCTCAGCCAGCACAAGGGGTCATATTATTCTCTCTCACCCATTCCTATCATTACATAGGACCCATACATAGTGTAAAAGCAAGGTCCACCGCAAACCTGTCACCTCTCTTCCTCACACTACCATTACAGCTACTATACTCCTACATAATATTCTTCTAAAATATACCAGTTGCAATTTAGAATATGCACACAGGAAAGCTTGTGGGGGACTTGTGTTTTCTTGTATGCCTGTATGTAGTGTGTGTGCGTCGTGTAGCTAGTGAAGTCTGTATAGTATTTTAATGCAGGAGAGCATTGTGGTGGGTTGTTCATACACTTACACTGACACTGACACTAGGCACCTACACACATAGGTAGTAGCTGTAATGTAGGCATCTACGTATGTACACAAGTATTCTGCTGCAACGCACACGTTGTTTGTAGAGCTGGAGAGTGTGGGAAGACTAGCTACTTGGAGTACTAACTAAGTATGTCAGTACATAAGGTGGAAATTCATATATCACTAACTCTTGTGATAAAGCAAAAAGTTAGAGCTGTCGTAATATTTTCTCCAGTAATTTGCCAGCAGACTTTGCTGAGTTGGGAAGCCGACGTGAAATGGAAATAGACTGGACAAGAGTCTCTGGTAGTAGTACGAGTTGCTTAGACAAACTCACTAAACCTGCTCCTCTGACCCGCTCTCACACACACAAGTCGCACAACTCGCCTTCCTTTGCCTTCCTTTGCTTTAAACGATCTCATAGTAAAACATCCACTAGCACTACCTACTACTAGTACCTAATATACACATAGAAGAGCAACATATCCGAGCATTAGAGCAGACACACTCTCGTACAAGTAACTACACTGTGGAGTGTAGTAATAGGCGGTAGTTTGCAGAGTAGTGTGTAGTCAAGTCGATTTAATGTTAGTTTTGCTCCGTGTGGTGAGTGTGAGTTCTTGTTGGTTGTAGTGATATGTACATAAAGTATATAGGGAGCATTATACAGCATTGAGTTTGGAGCTGCATTATGGAGTGCTGGGGACTGTGGCAGTGCAGTCTAGAGAAAGAGTAAGTCGGCGAAGGAAGCAGAGGAAAGATATCTCAACTCGTCCCATTCATTATCCCAGACTTATTTCACCAATTGTGGAGGACACACATGGACTTTTTGATAAACCGACTTGGCCAAGCAGCAGTCGGATCTTCCACCTTCTCCAATATCTCTCTATTTCAAGTGCATCGAGTGACATTTGCTTTCCTTGTCCTCAAGCGCTTCCCCAATCTTCCCATTCATCACTTCTCCAGTCGCAGCAGTAGTCGCTTCAAACTTTCACACAAGTCCCTTTCCGGTTCAGCCACTGCTACCTCCACCCAAATGAAACTTTACATGCTCTTACCTATTTAGCCATTTATTAGTATTATGCTCCACTCCCAAGAAAACACTGCACCGACTTAAATGCCTAAGCAAACTAACCATGTATTATTATTACGGCTCTTGCTCCAACGCTTCGTAACTTGTATCTTTAATCTCCCTGTCATTTCCAACTTTAAGCGTAATGTACAATCGAGATTTAGTAATCGTGTCATCGCAATGAATTTAAAACTGCTGCAGTGTATTTTTCAAAAGAAATCTTTCGCTATCTCTAACATGAAATGCTAGAAGATTTTCTTCGGGGTACTTCACATTATAAATATGTACGGCCTATTTTACAACTTGAGCTAAATTCTCAGTAGCTTTTTCATAGCTCTTTTCTTTAGTAATAAAAGAATTTCCTAGAAACATTAATTATGTATGACGGTGTAGTATTTGTATCACAATGGGCAGACATGAGTTACTACCAAAGATCTTTTTGTTTTTTAAATCACATCAACATTTATGATCATTAAGCTAGTATCAGTATTTAAAAACGAACCTTCTCTTAGAGTCACGATGTAATAAGATTCTTTACTAGGTGGGCTTCGACCAAGAGCATTTACACCAGCTACCCGGAAACTGTAAACTGTAAATGGCTGAAGACCATTCACCTATTACCAAATAAAAAATTACATTAGTGTTACTGTGTTGCATAGCATAAGCATAGGCACATAATGTACAAGTTATAAGCAAACAGACATGTACTGTACACACATCTCATAAACACAGTTTGAAAATGGTTGATAAAAAAGGCATACCTGGTACGACGTCCGATTGTTTTCAGTGACGATGCCAGTATTTTTTTCCCAGTCTCCATCTTCTCCCACCCTACAGAAAACCATAAGAAAATGCATAACCGTTAGAAATGTAGTGTAGTGTAGTACATAGCCATTGCACGTTTTGTACGATGCATAAAAACAAAAAAACATAACCACAACGTTTTATAATTAAAGAGTCCCTTTGGGAAATGGATGGAGAATTGAGAATGCTACACGACACTAAGAACAAGATACAGACAAAGGGGCAACAGTTTTTGCCATAGGAAATTCGAGGTTTTGTAGTAGTTTGGAGCATTAGTGCAATCTGTGAAATACACAGGCGTGTGTACTGCGGCAATAAGGAAGGGCATTTTACGCCCGACTAAAGTAGAATCTTGAGATTAAAGTGACACACCTTAATATCATTTTGATGGAAAATAGAAGTTGGCTGGGAAGGAAAAAGAATTTTCTATAAAGCGACTATATTCTTACTGTTACATGATTTGGTTGTGTATTGTATGTGTACTCTGTGTGAGTGTGTGTGTGTTTTTGTAAGTTTTCTCGTTCAGTTTCGTGTTGCTGCACGGTGTTAGTGATGGCTTCAATTTTTCTAATAAGTCGAGCCTCGTATTTAAAAATTTCAACCGATGCCACCGACCTTTCCTTACGAAACGGTAGATATGGTATTTAACTCTGATGTTCAGTTGGAATTATATTCTACTTTGTGCCACATTCGGAGAAAATTCAAAATGTGTAAAACTATTTTAAATAGGGATTACCCAGGTAGCGCTTCCTATCGCACCAACATAACACTAACCGACAAGAGATACGATATTTGTGTGACATGTACTGTTAACTGGGTAACTTTGTTTTTTGGTAATTTTACAAATAAAATTGATTTTTATGAATGAAACAAAAAGCACAATAATTTTAAGGTCATTGTAAGTTTTAAATGTAATTTTAAGATAAAAAAGAGATTTTGGAATAATATTTTCCTCCTCTAGCATTGTGTGCTGTAGTCTGTGCTAAGTATTTATGAATTAACGTGGGAGAAAAAGGACAGAGGTGATGGTTGGTTCTAATACTAGACTTAGTGCATTCGGAACTTTACTACTACTCGACCAGACATGAGAACGACTTTTATTCTCTTCCCATGAGTAGAATTTAGCCACTAAAGCTCAGCTCTTTCAATTGTGTACAGCTTGTTCATAATAACACATATGAGGAAATAAAAGTGTGCGTAAATTTTTATGGCATGCTTTGACGATCTTATGGCAAGACGGAGGATAAGAAACCAAAGGCACAGCATCGGTCACAAATTCACTGGCAGGAGCAATTTTTTCGCCGCTCAACGTGTATTATCTTAGTTCTAGTGGCTCATTTAGTGTTCATGTTCAGGGATGAGTACGAGCCGCATAAAACAATAATATCGTATGTACGCCTCCCCACATCATCCCTATATAGTAGCCAAGATTCTCACGAACAGCATATGGCTTCCACAATCATATCAAATACATTACAATTTTTAAACATTAAATAACCATATTCCACTTGTAGAAAAATGTATGTCATGTGTGTGCATGTACACACACAAACACACACCACGTTTTTATTTAGATTTCATCAATTCCATCGTAAAACGACTCCACTGCCACAAAAATGTTCCCATTTCACGTACACACATAAAAAGAGGATTTCCTCTGCCCAATGAAATGCCTCTAATGCATTTTGTAAAGTTGACGAGCAACAGTCGAGTTCCTTTTGCTTGTTGTATAGAGTTTCCAGTTAAATATCTAGTTGCTACACGCATACACCCATACACGTCCACACTGGCACGACCATACACTGCATTTCCTGTTTTTATTGTCGATTCTTTCTCCTCCTCCTCCAATTTCATTTACTTGCTTAAGTTATAACGTTTAAGACTCCGACCATTCTTAAATACACATATATCTTCACTACATACTTAGAGAGAGTCATTTAGATGCGAAAGATAGATAGGTGGGTGATGAAACAACTAGATGAAAAAGTAAGCAGTTGATTGTTAACACACAGAGATGCTTTCTTTTCCGAGTTCTACCTCGTGCTCACAAATGAAATAAAAAACAAAGACGTGCTGAAAATGTTGGACGAAGCACAAGGAAAAATTGGTTAAAGGGATCAGTCCCTGGTTGGAAGTGCTATTGCTTTTTCCCAAGCATTGTATGAGATTTTCTCGGTTTTTGAGCATTTTCTCCCGGATTAGGAAAACAAGGAATTAATCGTTCATTCAGTTGAGCCCTAAGTCCATTCTATACACTTTCAATCTACATGTACATGTATTCCCCAACTTCATATAAATACAATTGTGCACCAACAACCCTTGCTTACTTTCCCCTTTTACACGTGTATATATTATATTGAATTGACAAAGTGGACTTGTTTTCATATGCACCATTGTGTCATAAAAGGTGCTAGTGGATGTAAGTACATCTGGTTGCATTTAGCCCTCTTCCTCACTCTCACTCTCTTTCTATGTTTCTATTCCCTCACTGTCAATGTAACCAACGCTTCGCATGCACAACGAGCTACACACAAGCATTTCTTTATTCAATGTGTCGACACAAATACATTTTTCTTACAGTGTTTTGACACCATAAACGAGAGAGCCGACTAAAATAACTAACAATAACCAAGTAATATGTGTAGTGGTTTATAGTGGGAAAAGTCGGAACAGGATTTACGGGTTTTGAGTTTGAACGTTCCAAGTGAAAAGCAACTATGGAATTGCCGCTGTTCCTACCCTTTCGTGAGAAAACAACGCTTGCAAGGGAACCACCAGCCATGTGTCTCAGGGATTTCCACGAAAGTTTAAAGTACAAGTAATACTCACTTCTCCCTTGAATATATAAAATATTAGCTGCCGAGATCCACTTTCATGTTTATCTTTTTGCGATTTTCTTATAGAAATTATCATGACATACTCAAGGTGACTTGTTTCAAACAGTGTGATTCCACTAAACTTTCAAAAATGTATACAGAGTGTGTTTAACATTTATATTGCACTGATTTCAATCCTTAGGATAGAATCATGAGCTGATTAAATAAAACAGGTAGAACATGAAGGGTTACACTTTTTCAAAATGGATTGGAATCTTGAGATAAGCCTCTCTTTGAATTGATTTTGCAGTGCTAATTTCCGTAAAAAATTTAGAAAAGTTATATTGAAGAGTAATGAAAATGGTATTTCGATAGCTAATATTTTGCATGCATTATAAAAATAGGCTATTGTAAACATTTTGTGCACAAAGTTTCATTAAAATCCTTGAGACACATTTCTAATGGTTCCTTTGTTAGTTGCAAGTGATGAGCTGGAACCTTCCTGAGGTGATTTTTACGAGAATTTGTTAGACCTTGGCAGATATCTATATTAAACTTCCATAGTCAGTTAAAGAATAGTCTAGAGATGCATAGGTGTGTGAGTGTGGGTATCACAGCATGGGGTACCAGAAATAACTTTCTTTCTGAGAAAAGTAAACGTGGGGAAAGTACTAAAACGAAAGGTTTTGTTGATGTTTGTGTTGGTAAGGTGGTTGGAGTGGTACACATTTCTCTGTGCATTTGTGCTTCGATGCATCTGTTCTGTAATACATAATACACAGAGTAACACGAATATACTGAATGCATCCTCTTAGTTTTCCCTAGAAATAGGGGAATTCGGTGGTTGTAAATACATGCTCCGATTCTTCATAAGAGTCTTGTGGTACAAGTATTATTATAAGTATATACAGTGTATAATGTAATGCGTGGAGGATAGGACTCCTCTATGTCGATACAGACATACATTATACACTTTTATACTTATACATCACACAGGACACGGAGTGGAGGGTAGACATTAATGCTACTATTACTATACACATGCACACAGTCTAGACAAAAGTTTGTGCATATATGTATAGTATGTTGAACGTAGTGGAGAATGAGGTGTGCGATATAGGTTTGTTGAAGATAGGAAGTGATTTAGTAAGATTCGCAGCTCGGGCCGTAGACTCATATGCTAGGGTGGGGCACATCCCATGATTCAAAGAGACAAATTATTTCAACACAACGAAACGCAAAGCTGAACTGGAAGCGACAGCCTTTTCGCCCACCAAATGGGATCTATTTCCTTCTTCTATGCATAAACAATTTATTTATGCTCCTCGTATACTCTTTCGGACGGAACACATTTTTTCTCCTGGGTTTCTCCTACCGCAAAATTTATGACGCTTCTTTGAACGTTGCATTCGGAACGAGCCAAGGCAATGCATATCACACAAAGGTTTCTCTCTCTCTCTTCCTTTCTTACATTTTCAGTTGTTGTATGTGGGGACCCTTACTTATTATTACTACCTAGTGTACTAGCAGTACTTCAGGAGAAATCTACCCTTTGCGCTTTTACTTAGTGGATGCGATGCAACCACCACCACGGGATATGTAGCAAATGTAACGGGACTCCCATTATAAAGTGTGTAGGCATATTATGTATAAATGCTTCGACACTGTCAACCGTGCAGGCTTTACTTTACCCTATTCTTAATGTTACGAAACAACGCTTTGTATCAAGATTGCGTGGAGCAAGTAGTAGTACTAACTTTCTCTATATTAGTTTTCAGTCACTCACAAATAAATGCCTTTTATAGGAAAAGGCTCTGCTCAAAATGTCCTTGCACTCATAGGAAGTGTAAGGACATTTGTGCAGGGAGAACTCGGAGGAAAGTTTGAAGCCGGGCTATAATAATACATAGTGTGTGTAATATGTAGATACAATAAAGCTATAAATATATTCCCATGTTATATTGTGTATTAGTCGTATTCCCTTCTATTAGCTCTTTTTAGACAGGGAATTATAAACTTATAGTTAAATATATTCGTTTCGTATGCTAAGTTTCCTCATTCGTTCCGTTTTTGCCACAAGTGCTATTCTACATAATCCTCTCAACTCTATTTCCACTTTCCTTCAGTCTCCCCAACCATCAAATTAGTCCATTTGCACACCACCCCCGGCCACCCATTTCGTCTTAGTTCCTTTACATTACCCAACTCAATGTCAACTTCCAACAGAGAGCTATTCTCCTCCATATGCAACCAAATTAGTGCGTACAGGCGAATAAATATTTTAAATACTGTTAATTACCAACAAAATAAATCTGGAGACAACCCCAATAACAATAATGACGTTTAACACAAGTTAATCCACAGTCTATATAAGCTCCCTATGTTTCCTGTACACTATATATGCATTATAATTATATTTGGGTGGTTGTGTGTAACGAAATGAATAATGATATATACATATTTTATAACAATATGATAAATTTGTATAATTTGAAAATGATTCATCCCTTCTTATTACAAACTAAGAAAATTAAGAAAAAGATAAAAAGAGAAATTCAAAAGCCTTTCCTTTGTAGGTATTTAATATTCTCGCAATGGAATAATAGGCGAAATACCTTTATGGAATTTGCTTTTATCTTATTAGCATTATATTGGTTTAATTTCGAGAAAGCCTGCAACAGCCTTTCTTTATTAGTTTTTAAATTGAATCAGAAATTGAGGAAGGGTATTTACATACAGCAATATAATTGCACGAGCATTGTGTTCTGTGGCACTACTTCACTTTCAACTTTTCATAACCTTGAAGAGTATATAAGAATGGATGGTGGTTCATTTCATTTCATGTATATGTATAGTGTAGTAATAGTAGGAGTAGTGCTTAGTGAAAACGTATATGTCAAGAACCAAAGTGACAAAGGTCGGAAAGTTTGTTTCTCCCAGTTATTTGTACTCGGAGAGGAAATATATATTAAGTCGCATTGGGTGAGTTGTTTAAATTCAAAATGAGAGAGAGAGAGCGAGTCTCCCACTTCAAAGTCCTCGTTGCTTGTGAATTACTGGTAAAATAAGACGTAAAACTATCCAAATGAATTATAGTAAAGCCAACAGAGATTTCTGGGATCGATGCAGCTCCCTCGCGCTATATTATTCTGTAGGTATATTATACGTACTCCCCGTGTAGGTTCTTAGCACAATGGGAAATGCCACCAGTCGTACTTGACGTCATCGCATCAGTCAACGTGCTATTGCTGTGTGAAAAGTGAGAAAGTGCCAATGGATATAGTAGCAAGTAATAATACAAATAATAATGTCTCACACCAAGCCCGACCTCCGACTCACTAATATCAGCCAAACACAACAAACACGGGACGAATCTAACGAAATCAGTCAACTCAGGCATCTAACCCATCAAACATTCATAACGACATGGAATGCTCGTCGCTAACCTTTCCCTCTGCTCTAAAACAAACCTACGGACAATAAGACTTGCACTGAATAATATAATCAATTCAATTCTCGTCACTTCACTCTCGAATATTATTGCTATCTGTATACCTACCCCTCTCTTTTCTATTACATAAACTACATACCTACATAATACAGCCATATAAATCAAACGTGAATACATTAGAATATTTCAAATATTGAAAGCATATTGTAATTATATATACTGCATAGGTACTGCATACACGGACGATGTCGTATAACTATTTCAATTGAAAAGAAACTCTAAAAATTCCTGGTGCAGCACAGGCTTCACATTGTGGTATACGGGCAAACTAATAATATTATTTCTATTTCACAATTCTCACAATGTAACACGTCTCCAATCAGATAGTCATTTCTAGGATGATTGTAAAAGGCTAAGCAAGAATACAAGACTCCGGTGCATTCATTACCCTCTGTCTCTCTCTCTTTTTCTCTCTTGTGTATTCAACTCATTATATACACATTGCCCAACCCTATAATTACTTCTCTATACATTTCCCGCATTCAATTCCCATCAACCTATTAAATCTTTTAAAGGGAATGTGATTAACAATTGCTTCAGCTGTAGTTAACCAAATTAAAACAACTTTCTCTGGCAGAAAAGGGGTGGAATGATCATCTCCCAGTCTGATTTCAAACTATTCATAGCGTATAGCATTGCTCATACTATTATTACTACTTTCTCTCCCAGTTTCCCTTGAATAGTGAAACCAATTAAATCTGGTTTTCTTGTAGCTACTGGCATCCCACGAAACAATTAGAAACCCTTCATTTTTCCCAACAGTCCCATGTTTTTGTTATCAAAACAAACTTGTATCGATTCTCAGTTCTAGTCCTATAGTATAGTGCATCGCACTCCAAGCCAAACTCCCTAACACAAAATTCTTTGCAGATGACTATTCTTCTTCACAGTTTGCATCACAGATGAGTAACTTTATGTTTATATGAGTTTGGATTTTTTTTATATGCATCTTAAAACACATTCTTATACATATCATAAAATATCGTAAATATAGATTCTTGTCTCCATAGAAAATTTATGAAAATTCGTATTTTTATCCTGGGTAACGACTGGAGATACTGCGTTATCAACTTTTAGCGTGTATACACAAAAACAATAGTGCTACTAATATTTGCTGTCTCCATTATGTGAAGTAGTATTATATATAGTTAGTTGATTAGCTGAAAGGTTTGACATTGGAAAGAGCTCTATGAGCCATGGGAAAGCAAAGTTGCTTAAAATATACACGTGCTCTTCGTTTGCATGCACACATATATTTTCAAGAAAATTCGTATAGTAATATACTAGTACACTAAAGACGAATAAGGTCTAGAGCATTGGAAGTGAACTACGAGGTGTATATAAATACATAAAGACACATGGACACAGACTTGGTGGCTCTGGATGACAGCTGGATAAGGTTGAGAAGGATGACTCGAGTCGGATCATCAACAATGAAATGGGGAATGAAAGGATGTAGTGGCACTGGTTTCGGTTCATTAACTCGACTGGAAGAGATTGTCGTGTGTTTGGTTGGAATGGTTGTAGTCGTGTGGTGGTGTTGGTTGGTGGTGCTCGAAAAAGACAGGAGACACAGAACTCGGAGTCTCTCTGTGAATTGACTTGCATGCGGCAGACAGGTCTTTGTCAGTATAAAGGAGGAGGGTCACAAAGACAGTCTTCTCTCACAGATAAGTAAGTAAGTATACAAAGTAGTCATGACAATACTCCTGCTACAACCACCAACGCTCCTTCTCCCGCTCCCACACTGCCACTACGACTCTTTCTCCAGCTGTAGCAGTACACACTACAGTGCACTACACGCAGAGTCGTTCAAGTCGCCACGTCAGCCATACCAAGTGAAATCAAGAGAAAACAAGTCATCTTCCCTTTTGGCTTTTTCGAATCAGTTTCCATTCCATTCCCAGCTTTTCTCTGCCCGTGATTTCTGTATAGGTTGAGACCGGTGGTAGGTAGTTGAGTTGCTACTGCTACTATTTGTAGGACTACTTATGGTATAGTGGCTGGGTGAGTCTGGGATTGAGCATTACATGTATGCAGTATGTAGGTACTTAGGTTGGTGTGTGCGTTATACATAAAGGGAAGTTAATATACTGTAGAGATGGTTATGCTGACTATATGGGTTGAGTTGACTGAATGTAGCTACATGATTGTATTAAGGACTACTAAGCGACTAAGTGTATATAGTTCATTCTCTGACAAACACTCGTTGTCGTCATACTTTTTTCTTTTTCTTTCTGTCTGTGTGGTGTGTAGTGTTTTATTTGAGGAACTTGTCCTTATGTTACTGAGAGAACTTTTTCCTTTCTTGATTCAACTTAGGTCATGAAAAAGACAGTGGGTATGGCATGCTGAGGCGATTCTTCAACTGTATATGGATGGATGTCGAGAGAATAAGAGGAAAAGTATGGAGAAGTGCATTACTACATTGCATTGTACTAAATCGAAGAGTTTTTGAGCTTTGAGAGAGTGTATGGTTGGTGATGGTGGTGTAGTAGTGGTGCTGGTGCTCTGCTGTGTATATTCCTATGTGATGTGAGAGTGTGAGAGCCCCAGCAGTCCCATCGTCGCATGAGATGGCGAAATGTTCAACGTGGAAAATGACTCTTTGGAAAATCAATCTAGGAAACCATTAAGTTGATGCGATGCTCTACAAAAGCTGCTGGAATTTTTATTGAGGATTTTTCATAACGACTCCCTCTCTCTCAGAACATGCTCATAAAGTGCAACAGACTGACTCGTGTTCTGAATGACTACCTTTTCGCTCAAAAGCTCAACTTAACCAGCCGCTGAGAAAAGATGAACCAGAATGCTACCGACACTCTCTGTGCCATGACTACCAATCCTCCCAAACACATACACACACACAGAGTTTCATGTTGAAAATCAGGAACAGAAAATCATCTTACACTCTTCCCTGTGTCTCTCTCTCTCTCTGTGTGTGTAAAGGATTGGAGTATAAAGAGTCAAGACAGAATTTAGAGATCCACTAGAACTCATGCGACTCATAACATGCATAGAATACAAGACACACGAGAGAGACACTCACACAGCTACAGCTCCAGCAACACGATATTTTATTTTCTATTGTGCTGCAGCCAAGTCACTTTGGATTTCCAGTCAGCAGCCAAGAGCCAAGAAAAGTGTATTGTTCCACAATGCACTTTAGTCGTCTGCTGGATGGAAACGAGGACAGGGAGCGTGATGAGACCTTTATTCAAATCAATGTCTCAAATACTCACCAGCCCTAACAACCCGATCCTTGCCCTAATGAGTTCTTTAAATGAGCTACAGCTTAGTCCTTGCTTTACTTACTACTTATACACATAACAACGTAAAAGAATGGATATGTATTCCATTTTCTATTTTACCCTTGCTGCTTCGTCACAGGAGCAGCAGCTGTGTGCATTATGCACACACAGTTATTTCATTCCATATATCCCGTCCTTCAATCTACTCAGAACATTTTCTAAAACTTTCACCCGCTAAATATTTACATTAAAACTTGTCTGCACAATTTTTGGCAATCAAGTTTTTTCCAAGGAAATGACAAAAGAGGTGCAGGTTAGTCAAGAGTGCTTAGCGTGTTAATCCTCCTCCAGACATTGTCTAATCTGTGACAAACTACAAACTAAGCGCAATAGGAAATGGTGTGCATCAGCTATTAGTCGTAGAATATGTATTCAGCTGAGCTGAAGGTTGCAGTTAATATTTTTCCATGAGAATAGAGTTGGAGTCACCAAGCCATATTGAGAAAAGTCCATGGAGCATGCATTATAATTTCCAATGCCTTCAAACTACATGATATATAAGAGAATCACATAGTAGAATCACATAATATTTCCCCCAAGTACCTTCGCCTTCCATTGTGTTTTACAATTTTATTCCACCAGGCTCCACGCCGTACCTAACTATATATCTAAAGATGGGAAATCGTCCCAAACTGACGTATTACTAATGATATGTGTCTCAACATGCATGCCAAGTAGTCTGTCTGTCTTCCTTGAGTTGTCGTCCCTTAAAACGTCCTTATACCATTCTTTAACCAATATACATATTTATATATTACCGCTCCTGCTACATTACATTATATATCTATACACATACATATAACAAACACGTCTTTTCTTCGTCGGGCCTTTCCCTGGCAGACCTAGATATAGAAATGTTGTATAACACGACTACGTATATTATGGACTCGGATTGTGTATATGAGTATTTATACTCCATAATATCATGTAGCGTTGTAGTATAGTGTGTGTAGTAGGTTTAGTGTGTGTGTTCCATGATATCTCTGTACATGAAATATCCAACATACCAAAAAGACGATGTTGCAAAGCTGGGAGACGATGTGAATGTGGTGGATATGGTTTATATGATGCGAAGACATACATTATTGCTGTTATAGGTCAATTCACATGAAGAATTATGGTATAAGGAAGAGCTGCAGCAGAAAAAGATTCTGTGCGGAGCCTCCAGAGGAACAGTAAAACCATCTCAATTCAAGTTACAGCTTCAAAGCTCAACTGCTAACCTACAGCCGAGCCAAGTCAAAAAAAGACTCAAGACACGGAAGAGCTGAATGGGATTTATCCCACCTTATCTTACTCCATTGTGTCATAGCTCGACACGATAGGCAAAGTCTCAATTTTTTTATTTATGATAGAACTATAACTCCCGTTCTCGTTACGTTACACTACGCGACGCTATGTGTTTCACCTCTCTGCCGCAGAAACTCCGTTCGCCCACTTCCACACTCTCCTACACCCAGCACCACACCACACCACCACACTCGTACTAGGCACTACCCATGTACTTCCTAATAATATTATATCACATAACCACATCACAACAAAGCATGTGAGCTACATAAGCCACGTTCAGCAAACAATACATACTTACAAGATTTACAAATTGTAATATGGAATATGGCACAAAAATCTCGAGAAACTCTGCATGGTCTTTTCCCTTGACTACCTCACTTCTCCACTACAGTGTGCATCATGTACACTTATTCAACTACACTGTCATATTTATAACCAGCCACTACAGCCATATACATTCATATGAATTATGAATTCTACGCTAATATCGCATTATTACAGTTCTCAGCATTCCATACCATGATTATGCACACACTACTAGTTATACTCCAACATTCATACACAACAACAAAATATATGTCGTACTAATAGTGAAATACACATTTCTTCTATTCAATGAACGTTATACATGCACAAGAATAGAAGAAATGAGAGTTAGTCCACTTTTTGTGTTTTTCCTATCATATTATCCAACAGCAAGTGAATTGAACTTACTTAGCAACACACATACACATAGAGCTTTCCGGTTGAATTAAGGTGGGTTGGAAAGCTTGAAGACATTGGATTGCATGATGGTGCTGAGACTGACTTATAGTTCGCCAACAAAGAATTTGGCGTTTGGTTCAAAGTGCACTATTATTTCCATCCTGGTGAAACATCGTTGTTTGAGATGTATTAAGGTATGATGGATAATAGTCGGAGGGAGTGCTGGTAGTTTAGTTGTAGCAGTACAATGTACAAGGTTCATATTAGTATCACAATGTGTTTGCATCCTGGTTGTTTCTTGGGCACTTATGGATGGTGGTGGTGGTGGAGTAGAAGGGTAATGTTGTTAGAGGTATAGGTAGCTAATGTAAAGCTGGGTGAGTTTGAGTCTCTTCTCAGCAGCAGCCAACTCCTCTTCATCATTCCACAAGTTCCGACAGTAAAGGGAACCGGTGCAATTAATATTTTTCAACCACTCCTCTGATTCCACTCATTGAATAATTGTTTGATAAAGACCGTTGCCATAGACCGACATCCTACACATCAACGCTCCATTAATCTCAGTCGTCCCTCCTCATATTTTCACATTTATTTTCTCTCAGCTACAATTCAACACTTTGTGTCAATGCTAACCATTTACATTACGTATCGTGAAAAATACATTGAGCCATTACTAAGAATTATGTGACTACTTAGGCCAACGCTAAAGACATTACTTTCCTACTAAAGGTACACTGTCTGACTATTATACTACGTGCAGTTTCCTTGTGCTTGTTTTTATATAGACGAATATATGTGTAAGGGTCGTTACGAAATTGCAGCGAGTTTGTAGCAATACTTATCAGCTTAATGAATGGGCACACCAATAAATGCGGTTTGCAATAATCCTACAGATTTATGAACGCCTGGTGCACTATATACAGTATTTTATTTTATAAATTACGGCGGCTAAATGTTCCATATCTGTAAATGATTTAGAATGGCATGGACGACGTGTAAAAGAACTTTGCCTACATTAAATGTGCTAAACACACTGCATTATATAACAGCTACACATTTCTCAAAGGTATGCTCCAGTCCTGTCACCAGAATATTACAGATATTTATAAACTGTGCCATTAGCACAAAATGCTTTCGATGATACTATAATGGTCTACTAACGGCTAAATAATCCCACAGCAGCAAGTAGCATTTTATAATATACTGCAAATATTATTAGACACTTTTACTGCTTACCTACACAAAAACAGTGGAATAACAATGATAAAGCGTCACATGGACAAACTCAGAGCACGTCTAATATCCAAAAGAGAAATTAAATTTTGTTTCAATTTGAGTGTAGTGTTGATCGATCATTTTAAATGTTAAATGCTCCCTTGTGTAGTGCAACGAGAGTTTACACGAATAATACTTTCATAATTAGTTCAATTAGTAAAGAGACTGTCGTCACTGCAAACTCTTAACTACCATTTGCTGTCATAGTCTAAACTCTTATTCTTCTTTCCTTCGCCATCTTTTATACGTACATAGTGAAGGCAGTGCAAACAGTATACACATGAGCTACACTATTCTGTACAGATGTTTGTAAAACAAAAGTCTGAATGAGAAACCATGAAACATCTATAATAGTAAAACAATGAACAAAGGAATATATTGGTCTCTTGTAACTTTCATTTTGTTGTCCGTCATGAAACTTGGATGAGTACACTGTGTTGAATAAAGGCAAGTTTCTTCAAATTGAATCCAGTAGGGCATTCAATAAACTTTGTTTGTTGCTAAGCAAAAATGTGCTCGAAAGTTAAGTATTTGATGATACCCTTATGTAAATTATGCAGGTGCGTAATTTGCCTGGCAACTTTATTGGATTCACATTCGCATGCCCTTACAGATTGGAGTATGAAGGTAGCATCAGTCAGTCAATTGCGTACGCATGAATTTAATAATACTCCATCTGTTATAATATAGCAATAATATATTGCTACAGTAACTTTAGAAAAAAATAGCAGTTGTATATAGGTATTATGTATATATGGTGCTGGTATTGACGTTTCTTTTGTAGTTTGATTATGCGCAAGTTTAACTCTTTCATATTGCTCTGCAATATTTTCCACAACTATTTGCAACCTAGTTCATTTCTGTACTGAGAATATTTGAGAAGAATTTCCTAAATACATATAAAGTAAAAGCAAATGAATGCGGAAGCGGTTCTTATCTTTAATGCAAAAAAACTTTTGCATTTGTAAAGTTGACTACTACAGTGCGCATTCTAAGCTCAGTCTTTAATTTGTATACAATTATGCTTCAACATTCAGCAAATTACAAAATGAATGTATGTGTATACATACATATTATATAACTAGTTCCATTAGTCGCAACCCGCACAAACTACACAAAAGCTACGATTTGTAATAACATATCCAGCAACTAGTTTTCATCCACACATAAAGAATTCAGAATACCTACTCACTTCATTATTTACTACATTCAGCCGGCATAGCATAACGAATTATTTCGGAAAGCACAGTATAGCTACGAGACATAAGAAATGTATACTTTTATAAATATCCTACCTGTATATACATAATACACATGTACGTGTAGAGAGACTATGAGAGACTCGACAGCCGACATAAAAGGATTATAATATTTGCACTTGTATAAATTGAAGGAGCAGTGGGTAGTATTTGTATATTGACAGGATAGGATCACACACAGTGCAATATGTTATAAATGTACGGGAATCCTGTTTTAGTTCGAGTATGCACTTATAATAAGATGGGAAAAGTTTGAGACAGGCAGAGAGACAGAGGGAGAGGGCAGAAAGTGTAGCATGTACAAATATGAATGCAGAGTAAGTCAAGTAAGTATATTAGTGTTGAAGACGGAGAATCCCTCTATATAATAAGGAATGTGTGTACGCGCTAAGAACAAAGTACAGAGCGGAATTTTATACACGAGTGTGATGGAAAGACACATAATCGAGGGACAGAGAAAGACTTTGAACAAAAGGCATGAATCAAGAGAAACATGTCCCTATGTAAATGGAAAGAAAGAGGAGTGGATGAATAATTTCTTCACTTTCCTCGACAAGTCTCAACGGATTGAGTTGCGACTTGAGACAGTGGTAGTTGAGTAGTTGAAGAAAGAGACGAGAACTCGACCCTTTTCCTCAGATTTACTTTGCAAGCCCATATACACTCCACTCCCAACTCCGCCACTCCACTCCACCAACATCGCCCAACACACAAGACCCAACCAACCAACCCAACACTCCTCTACATCATAGTCCTATACTACCCTACTTGAACACCATGTACCCAAAATGCTGTATGTAGCAAACAGTGCAAACCATAACGCAGCATAGCATCACCATCGTCATACTACTCAACAACTTAAACTATCCACACACTCACTCACTCACTTTCTCTTTCTACAAATGCATACTCTCTGTGTGCAACTTTCCACTCACTCTCTTTATCTCTCCGACTGACTGACTGACTCACTGTGTGCACAATAATGTCTTCTCAGACACATCCACACACATTTTTATATCATCTTCACCTTATTACACCAATACACTTTTCTGCATTACCAGTATGTATGTATACGTAAAGAATACTCCTACACCCTACAAAGCTCTGTACTATGAATGAACTGTTAAACTTTTGAGCTCTTTTTGTATATATAAGTAGTTACGTACAATTTTCGATACACTTAAATATATTTATGTACGTAAAAGTTTTACACATTTGAAGAGTAGAGCAGTGGGAATAAGTGTGTTAATGTTGTGTGTAACGTGTTTTGGTGGAGTTCTGTGCCACTGCACTGACAATAAGTCAGTCAGCTTGAGACAAGTCTATTATAAGCAAAATTTGATACAATTCCTATTCATTAATCTGACTGCCTGCGTTGTACATGGAGTAAAAGTGTACGCAAATATTACAGTCGTCGTTGTCAACGTTGTCGTCGCTTTCAATTTATCGCTCCAATTCAGTTCTCTTTCTCTCTCTTTCTGTCTAGTGCCATACTTTAAATAGTTATATGGAGATATGAATGTACTTCTGGCACCGTGTATACAGTGTTGTCTTCTTTGAATGTATTAAGTCCATATATATTGTATAATACACATACAATTTATACCTACCTGTTCAATATACCTAAAATTCTGTGTAGTTGTTCTTCTAAACTACATAGCTGGGGCACAACATCTTGTTTCATACTTTTTTCCATTTCTAGTTCTGCATACTGCTGTGAGTGTGCATGCCTATGCTATAGTGTGTTTTGTAAAGAGAGAGAGATAGTGCTATGGTGGTAGTGGTGATGCTAGGGCTGCAAATCATATTGTATACTAGAGAATTTACATGGCCATGGCGTCAAGCTGACTGTATTTGTTCCCGACCTCTTTATTCTCCTCTTTTATCATTTTCCTTGCAACTTTTCTCTTTGTACACACTTACTACTGTTATAAACACACGACACAACGACCTAGTCCTTTTTCTACCTCGACTTAAGCAGTATTTGCAGATAGTAGGCATATTCATATTGACACAGTGAAAACCTTTCGTTCGTTATGGTATTTTCATTCTATTTTACAACGAAGACTGGTTCACAATGCGACGTTCCATCCCACCAATCAAGACAACCATCTCCCATTCTCTACGAATTCACCAAGTGGAGCAAGTCTCTGTGGAGAAATGTGTCCATCAAATCACACACAGATGCCTGTATGATGTGAAATCGTTTTCCCTCCTGTTCTGCCCTCACTATTTCCTATACTCTGTGAATACCGAACAAAGTTCTAAACATATTTTCATACCACATTTACAAATTCTATGTTCTTCAGTCGACAGCATACACAAACCATTACAAGACCTTCTTCCATCTCAATTTATACTTTCTCCTTGTACAAAGTACACAGCTAGATTTAAAGCCACGTTGTTATACCTATTTTCAAAAAGGCAGAGTACAAAACATCATTGCCATTCGTAGTCACCGATAGAATTATAGCCACGTATATACATATAGCTACTGTCAAAGCCAAAGCAAAATGATTACATGTCTTTCATGCCTTGGACGGACAACTCACTTTCTTCCCTCAGCAACCAATCCATATCCATTTGATTATATTAAATGACCATCTATCCTTTTTTGTTGCTAAAAGAATCTACTTTCACACAATAATTTATTTAGCCTCCAAATCCGAGCTAGGTAGTTTACAGTATGCGAGTATACGAGTAAATAAGTTATGAGATCACCTTGACAGTCCTTATTTGATATATTATACAACTTCCTTTCCATAAACAGTATTATTGACAAGGAAAATATGATTATTATTATGCATTCTATATATTTCTATAATCTTCTCGACATACTTTGAAACAAAATAATAAATGTCCAACTAAAGTTTGTCTTTCGTAGAAACAAACCAGACAGATAAAAAAACCCAGAGATTCTTGTAATAACGCAAGATTGGATTACTAATGGGCTTGCCAATTTTTTTTATTGGTCAGCAAACTTACGAAGGAAAAGGAGTCATCTATAGTCAAACAATGTTGTAGACTATAAACAAAAGCAGATAATTATTTGTAGGATCACATTACATTGTAAAGAGCTATATAATATATATTTAGTACTTAAATTCATGCCTAGAGCAATAAATGTTTGTATTTAGCAAAAGTAGCTAGTAACTAATGAATAATATTCATGGGCTTATTCGAGCAATGAATGTTGAGGAAGAAACTAGTAATTATCAATAAGAATGCAAGGACAATAAATCGAATATTTGCTAACACTAATGGTAATGGGATGTAGTAGAGTAGAACAATTAGTGTGAGTAAGAAGAGAGAGAATGGGAGTAGAGGAGTATTAGTGTTTAAGAAATAAAGGGCTTAGTTAGTTACTAATCGGAGACGGGAAATGGACTTTTACTGCGTGGAAGAAGTAGGGATAGGAACGTGCTTTGGCTCCTTGTCCCATTCAGAAAGTTTGTTCTCATAAATGGAGCACGTACACAGTTAAGTGTAATAATAATGAGGATGTTGATAATGATGGAGATAATAAAAGTAATATAAGGCTGGCATATATAATAAGCTTATTGACAGAAGATGCTGGCTTTAATGAGGGAAAGCAAAACAAAACATTCAGCTTCACCAACAGCCACACTGTTGGCGTACTTCCAAAGCGCCTTCCTCCACAATCATTATCAGCCGCTCTTTCTCGCTCGCTCTTTTCTCGCATCTGCAATGCTTTTCCTTCTATTGCTCTTCCACCATCTCTTCGTGTAACAATTCCCTCATCTCCCTCACTCTCGTACACTCCACGCTTTTCTTTGCAACCAACGAGCAGATTCAGCTTAGTGAATTGAACGAGACATTCGGCTTTGTTTACGTAACATTACGTTTTGTTATGGTTCGTGCAACCGATATACTCATAGCCCAGCCACACAAGACCTTTCACAACATAAACACACAAACACACGCAAACCCCTTTGCATGCTACATGTACACTCTATAGCCAGAGAGTGCTACTTCTTTGCTTATGCCTAAGCCATTATTACATGTCTAAATGGCATGTTCATACTTAGCACAAATATATGCATATACATATTAGTATGAGGATTTACATAGGTACATTCATACTGTATAGACGGAAATGATTATTACTTTCAATTAATACATACAATGCATGTAATTATTAGTAGTACCTAATTCAATACAAGGTTTCTGTTGTTTCAGTTACAGCACGAACAAGAATAATTGAACGCTACTGTACAGGGTGCTTTATTCTAGGCACTAGCTTCTAGGCAGATTCTTCTTCGAGAGACAGTATGCATGTATTTTCTGAAAATTACACAAAAGGAATGCTGAAATGTTGGTGGGTGATAGGAAATCCGAATTTAGCAAAACACATAGCTAGTATGTAGTTGATTGAATTCCTTACGTTTACATGAGATACATGTTTAGCAGTAATGGCACACTCGTGGACTCTTGTATGTTTTACAGAATTGGAAGCCATATTCACGTCACACTTAACGTATCGTGTAAACTGATTATGTAACAGTTGGCAAAGATATTTTGGCACGGCTATGTTATTACAAGAAATTCTATCAGCCAGACACACACTTACAGAGAAAGAAAAGAAAGTCACGTATAAGAAAGATTAGGCATAATATATTCAGTAGTCTATAGCTATAGGTGTATCACAGATAGCACAAACATACCTAAGTAAAATAATAGGAGCATAGTACTACTAAGTGAATCAAATTGTATTTATACTTCTTTATAGTGGTGTAAAAGAACTAAAGCAACATTCACTATTGAAATTCTACTAATAAAAATCCCAGTCACTCTCACGTTCACCTCCATGCTACTTACAATTTACTAACCAAGTAGGTACTTGTAGGAAGTGTAGAATTAAATAAATGAATACATAAATAAAATTACATATGGAGTAGGGAATGTTTATAAATAGGTACTTCAGCATTTGCTACTAGTTAATAATAAGAAGTTATCTTTGGTGTATAAAGTCAAATGAAAGCTTTTGCGCGTGCTTTGGTGAAAGGAATAAAAATTCCAAGTTGGCATCATTATAAGTAGTTCGCATTAGTAGTTCATGATTATTAGGAGTTCATAAGAACTCAACTCACCTGACTCGTTATGTCGCACAAAGTGCTCGAAGTGCGGTTTGTTTTCGTCTCGTCACACAAGACTTGTTTTCTACTTTGACTAATTGTACGTATTTAAAGGCAGAGTGACTTTGAAACATTTTCAGCTTCGTTTCTCTCGGGTGGTGGTGGTGGTGAAAGAGAAATAGAGTGAGAGGGAATTCACAAAGATATATTTCGTATATTAAATTACAACATCTACACAGCCTATCAACTCACAATCACTTTCAATGACTACGAACTTGTTTTAATGCACTGAAATCTAAAACAAGACGAAGAAGACTAGAGAGAAAGTGAGAGAGAGATAGAAAGAGAGTAACAACTTCATTCATTCAAGATCAGTCACCTACTCAAAGTATACAAAGGAGAAGCTGCACATACTGCAAGCCACAGATCAAGAATAAAAGCACGTTTACATACACAGATCCCACTCCCAAAATCAACACAACAACACTGCACACATTGTATACATGAACAAATTGAACCCCACTCTCCTACTTCACTCTATTCTGTGTAAATAATATTTCTTATGCATACAACCTTGCATAGCATAACATAACTCCAAACAGAAATTTGTAATTTTAATCAACTCTCCAAGATACACTCACACCTTCATGACTCACCTACCTATTTACATTAATCCCACATACATACCTACACTCACAATATCTATGGAAAACGTTAATCTCTTGAAAACAAATTCGATTTATCTTATTTACATGCACAGAGCATCATATTCCAACACAATGTGTCTTACGGATTGTGTATCAAGCGTGTGTGTGTCGTGGACGGTGGACTACGAACGATGATATTATTTGCATAGGAGGGGGATGTGTGCTAAAGTAAGTAGATGGTGTAGGTTATGCGGTTTTTGTGCTGGTAATACTATTCGCCAATAATAATTGAGACTCACTTATATGTATCTCTTTCTAAAGTAAAACTTGGAGAATTCAAAGTACTATTAGTAATACGGTGTAGCTATAGTCTTCAATGCATGATTTATAAATACAACAAACGGCAGTATATTATTCCTTTCGTACACATTCCACACCTTTAAGGCAAGGGTTTCGTACATAATCATATGAGAAGTAATATGGTTGGCAAAGGGAGAGAGAGAGATGCTATGCATACACAGAGTTTCACACATAACCACACCATGCAGCCAAGCAAGCAAGCAACCACTCGCTCGGCTCATTCAATTAGTGCTGATTCGGAACTAACGAGATCTCTCTCCCAGTGAAACTGAATGCGGCTAGATGTTTAATTAAAGCATGTGGGGAATTCTGTAAATCGGCTCTCACAAAGTTAAATTCAGAAGGGAATAGCAAAGCAGCTCTACAGCTTTCCAGCTCCCTTGACTTAACTTGACTTTAGTTGTTTGTGATGTGAGTGTACATACAATACACCTACACGTACTGTTAAATACAACCAGATACACATCCTAGTCCCTACACTGTACCTACACTATTTAATGTCTAGAACCACAAGTTAGACAGTACGTACAGTTTATATTATGGGAAAAGGTGTACAGTGTAGCATTGTACATCTTCTCTGAACACACATGCAGGGAACCTGCTGCAAACGACCCAAGTTTTGATTAAAGTATACAAACATTTTTAAATAAATTTAAATTATCTGGTGTCGTGAGTAGTACATTATTATTATCGAGTGCAAAAATATTTCATTATGTTGACATTTTTCCTTATGTATAATATAATACTTACATATAGATTTGTGAGTGAGACCGTGGGTATACGTTGCTGCATTATGCTATTTATGTAATGGAAACAGTGTGAGTATTTTGGTAGTAACACGGCAGATAAGTATGAAAGTGTGTGGATTTGATATTTTGCTAATAAAATATTTTCCCGCCATTTTTATAGCTGTGGAGATGCGAACGAAAAAATGATAGTGATTCTATTGCTACAAATCATATTATTATTAGTAGTATGTAGGTAGATACTATGATGTTGACGCGAAGGAATGAAGCTATGAAAACGTGTGTGGCTGCCTTAATATTTAGTTTTGAGTGTGATACAATACAAGAGGGAGAAAGAAATGAGTTTGGAGGACGGGAGGATTTTTGTGATGGAGGTAGTCTGAGTGTTGTAAGGTGTATGTTGCTGGACTAAGTTAGTGTTTGGGAAATGTGAGTTTTCGTCATCATCGTTGGGTAGAAAAACGAAAGGTATTTTGGTGTGTCGGTTGGATGGAGACACCTTGATGTTTAACTATTACGGTGACAGTTGAAGGGAATGCCGAGTCGTAAATTCAAGTTTGAGGAAAAGACTTTCTACTCAGTTTGACAAGAATATTGGAGATTTTTCTAAACGGAATCCAAGAATCTACGGAACGCAACTTCAGCAAAGCTGACAAAAAACTGTTTGAAAAGCCAATCGACAAGAAACGGCCCATGCAACTACTTCAAAATTGAATGGAAAGCCTCATCTTTTTGTCTAGGAATCTGTTAGCTACTCCTGGATGAGTCGGATCTACTCAACTTTCACTTTCACCCGCTTTCACTGTAATATATCCCGCTGTAGACTTCCCCACTACTTTCTCCGCCAGAACTCCTACTCCGACTCCTACTCTTCCACAATGAGTTCGCTTTCTCCTTTCTTTCTTCTGCGGATGATGCCTCTGCCACTGCGACTCCTCTTTCTCTCGTCTTACTGACTTTTGGACAAAGTCGTAGTCTGCGTGCGGTTAGTCCGTAGAGTTCTATTGCCCTATTACATTATTACTTTACTACCCAATCTATGAAAATACTCGTCTGTCCTCACTCTTATTCTTTACTTTACTTTCTCCCCGAATCTCTCTCTTTCTCTGTGTCTCTCTCGCTTTCTCTCTCTCTCTCTTAAGGAGACTACTGCCAATCCTCAAAGCAACACTCGGAAACTTTTTATTTTTTGACTTTCACCGACCACTCCCCCACTCTCCTTCCAATGATCTGTCCCAGACTCACTGACTCCACTCTTCCGACAACCGCGACAAACCTACAAAGACACTGCAACTCTTTCCACCCAAACCACCACACCAACTCACAAACTCCACCATATACATATTAAGAAAATATGTTCCCAATGACAATTCCAACTCCTACCACTGTTACTACTACACACACTACCTATAACAAAACTTAAGATCATGATGCTAATAGTCATATTTATACTCTGATTGTATACTTACTCCTTCGTATACACACATAACGTGTCTCCCCATTGTGTAAGTGGGTTATATGTAGGAGGCACCAGTTATAAGATTATATTTTGTAGGAAAGGCGAGCCCAGTCAAACCAATTCAGGGCCAAGCACAGCTTTCGTGCTTATTACAATTTACTCCGCTCTTCCTTCAGAATTTGTGTATCTACTCCACTGCACTATACAACATTACTATATGTGTACTCTGCTACTGTATAGCAAAGGCGCTAAAGGAAAAGAGCAAACAACGACCAGCACTACGTCTTTCACAGTTTTCTTCCGTGTCTTCATCACATTGAAGGCCGAAAGAGTGAGAGAGACACTTAAGAGTCAGAGTACACACTTTATACAAGAAGGCAAGTTCTTATTCTTTGCTAATGTTTTCTAAGCTCATACTTGACTTATTTGAAAGCCTTGTGTGTTCACCATCATCCCATCTCACTTTCCGCTATTATGTAAAGTTAGTATGTAAAGTGTAGTGTAGATTCGCTTTCACCAATCAGCCAGAAATGCAGAATAGCTGAGCGAAGGTGGTAAATTGCCATCTTGATGACCTCAAGTGAAGTTTCGAACTGTGGATATAGAAAGTCTAGTCAACTAACTGAATAGCTATGCGCACATATCAAGCTGCTGGTGCAGCTAGTTACACTTACACACAGACATGCATACGCAATCACATCATAAGTAGCCCGTTCCCTTTACCATTCTATGATGTTAACATTGACAGTCTACCTTTACCTTCAACGCCAACTGCATACGTAGGTACCCACCTATACTCTTTTCAAGCTGCGCTATCAGAACACCGCTATACTCTTATCGCCGCAGAGATACCTTTTTAATGCAGGCTCCACACTCTGCTTGTCCTACCACGACAAATTTATGTAAATGAGTCCATTTGCACTGGCACACTGAATTCCAGGCCCACAACATGCATGTCAATTTGCACGATGGCTTTTCCTGGCCCATTTCAACTACCGATCCTACTCTTTTCCCCCTGTCTATACATGAAAACATCCATACTCCCTTTCCCAAGTCTTTCAGCTACACAACAAAACCTCAACCAAAGATTCAACCACTATATACACGCAAAGAAATCGGACAAAAGTATTGTTAGGTGAAATAGTTGGCTAGAGTATGTTGTTATATAATGAATACTGTAGTAGTAAACTAACCTCATTGTTAAATATGTTTATATAGGAAATAGTTTCATGAATATATTTTTATACACATATAAATATATACATTGCTGTATTATTATAACAGGGGCCTACGTATAATACAATTTTGTAAGGAATTGTGTATTAACCAGAAGCATGATATAGACGCTAGTGTCTTTTAATGAATGGCCTCGCGACAGCTGTCTAACCAATCCGTTTTAGAAGATTGCCGTGTTGTCCTCCAACAGTCTCTTTAATCAAACTCGTCTCTGCGACACAAATTATTGATAAAATCTCTTGGACGAATGTGCATAAACAATCTACAGTGAGAATTCACTAAACGTGAGAACTCCTTTGTTGCATGCTATATTTTTCATTCATGTCTTTTAAGTCAGCTTTCAAATAGATTGTAAGTTCCTTCGATTTCTTCCATAACTGTGTTACAAGGTTCTCTTAAAAACTTGATAGGAATTGCCAATTTCCGTTGAAACATCATTTATAAAAGAAGATTAAGTTGTCATTTTCATATTTGTCCTTGTGATATTATTTCACTCTGTGAACCAAAGTGAAAGACAGAATAAAATTCCACGAGGCTATAGGTTTTCATTAGCACTTGCTTTAGGACTTTAGTTTTAATGACTTTCGTGAATAAACAAGAAAATATTCGCAATTTAAATTTGCAAAATTAACCTTGTAATTGTGATGCAAAATGTAGCACGTTTTATTAAGTACATTTTAGCATGATTAACAAAATATCTTCTTGATTAATATTTTAAAGCTTGGGCAATAAATTGGCATACGAATGGAAATTACACTTTTGATAGCATTGAAAGCGATTGCTTTGTAGTTACATTTTAATGAAAAATCAAATAATCAAAAGAGTAAATGACTTACATAGTAGCACTACTCTTGCGATGTTAGTATTATGTTTATAAAGGATATTGCAATCCCGTAAATGTTATTAAAAATTGAGTTATTATGTAGATATTAAGTAATATAGGTATAATCCATTAATTTAGATTAGTCTTTTATTGTGATATTATTTTACATACACATGTGTAAGCCTAATTTCGTATTGGTTCCCACAATATGATTCCTAAACAAATACTACAATTTCGTTTCAATGATTAAATCGAACACACTTCATAAGACACGACGTTTGCATGTTATTTTTATCCTTCCATTTCTTTCTAACAAACACTGTATAAATCGTCAACTTGCTTTAATTAGATATTTCCCTAATTTAGCATAGAAAATAAAAATACTTTCGGTTGAAAAATTATTTAAATGATTTTGAATATTTTCAACGTGTATATACAGTGTGACTGTGAATACTTTCCCAAAAAAGGACTAAACGAGCCATTGAATCTAAACTTGCGACTTGAAGCGTTAGTAATAAAAAATAAGTATTTGTAGCAGGTGGATACTTGATTGATAACATGAATACTAAAATATGTAACTCACTTAATGCAAACCATTTTAGAAGAAAAATTAGACAGCCTTAGACTATGCTTGGATTATCTTATTTCTGTAGGAGTTATGTGCCTGGAATCCTTCATAGAAATATTGATTATGAAGATCAATTTTGTGGGGGTTGTAATGAATGAATCTTGGAACGCCTCGGCTACATATCATTCACTTGACGGTTAAAGAGCTGGAGAAGGTTAATTTTGCTTAAAATATTATTTGAAAGAATTACAGGAGATTTGCATCTTGTGTATTAGTACAGCACCGCGAATACAAAGAGTAGATCACAAACACATGTAAATGCATGGTGAGACCGAGAATATAATATACGTGAAACCTAAGGAGGGAATAAGTGCTGTAGACTTCACTGGAAGCCTTCTTTTCCCCCTAAAATTTCCTTAAAAGGAGTATTTCTATGCTAATGAATATAGTTTATTCCCCAGTGGCACTGTAAAAACAGTCCACCGGCAACATGCTAAAGTATTTAGAATAATCGCTTCAATTCCAACGACTACGCACTATATAATATAGTACCAGCCGAGCCTTGGCTTAAACATAACTGAATATTGCATTCCTAACTAAATATCCACAATCTGCTCTCCTCGTATTTCATTGTCAATTTATACCGAACGAAATTGGGTACAAATACTAATATTGTTATATAGGTCTATATAATTGACAATCCGGAGGTCTTCTCGCATACCTATCTAAGTAACAAAACGTTACAGGACTTAAACAGATTTTGATTTTTTTAAATACCACTTAAAATTTTTAGGTCTCAAATGTGCTCCACTTGCAAAAATGCGACGAATCAATCAAAAGATCATTTATTTTATACATAATGCGGGTCCAAAATACTTTCTAGACGAGCAACCATAAGTCAAATCGTAGATTCAATATTAATGTGACATTTAAAGATGTTTCCTGATACCCCTAGTGCATAATTAGGACACGATTACGTGTTCATACGAAAAATGTGCTAGAGATCTGTGCAGTAACTATTTGCAAAATTTTATCTTTCTTGATCATATATAACGCTTTATGCATGATATTTTTTTCAGAAAGTCCACAATAAATTTTAACAATAAGCAATTTGTTACAATAGCTTAATACACTGTTGCCTGCAATATTAATACAAACTTTTATACACAAATTACATTTTATTAGATGCAATATAGATATAATTATTCAATATTGACAAAATTAATACGAACTTAATATAAGATAATTTTATAGGGTATATGTATATTTATATTTGATTTGTGATCATATTTAAGGAAATGATTTCCGATTACCTAATTAAGTTATTGATTTAGATGCTACAATTAATAATAATTTCGTAATTTCTAAATTTTATAAACGTCATGAAATACGTAGGTATATAAGTTCACTATTAATTACTAAATAATAACGTATTAGTTACTTTTACTTGCGTTGACAACATTTAGTACGAATTGCAAAAAAAATAGAATGAGGTCATGTGCGTTGGCTATTAATATTTAAACTGTATGGTTGTCCATAACGGTGTGCATCTGCAGTACGGAAATGTATATTTTAAACGCACCATTACATTTCATTGCAATTGTTGGTATAGTTTTCTTGCCACTAAAAAGAGTTTTAATCAAATGTTAATCATATTATCCATGTACTACTACCTACATTCAATTGTACTATTGCTGTACAATATACAGTGTGTACCGGTTGGCAACATATTATGTACAGTTACAATAGTCAGGTTAAATAAACACTGTGCAGGATATCACATTGCACTATGGCATAAATAAAAAAGTGACGCAAAGTGTATGTAACCTAGAAAACTAGAGCAGTGTCAGTTATTTCCACTGAAAAATACAGCTCGTCTCTAATGGCATATACGCATCCACAGAGTGCATGTCAATATTAAATGTGAAAGTTTAAACTACATGAAAAAATTACTAAAAGATATCTAACAGTAGAATACTAGTTTCAAATAAGAAAATAAGACCCGGCATATTAAATTTCCGCAGATTTCAAACTTTCATTAAGCTGTCAAAGTTTTTACAACATCTTTAAAGATTCAAACATTATTTGACAACCAAAAACTAACCGCAATGAAAGCAAAAGTGGGACAACTTAAAATGGGGGCAATCTTTTGGTTTTTTTCAGTTGGAGCTTAGTTTCATACATAAAGTTGCGTCAATGACAGAGATGCATGAAGTGTGTAAAACAAAAAAATGAGACACTAAAATATATGAAGTTAAGCCACCGCAAAATGCACCCAGTTACTATATGTGTGCACCAGCTCGTGTATCATGTTCATAATACACATTTAAAATAATAAGGTGCTATTTTGATTATATCCATATCTATTGGCATTATGTGTACGGGACTTAAAGCAATTATAGTGACTGTAATTGGAAATGACGGGAGAGGAATCTTTCCATGTAGATTAAGGATGACATGGATGCACGAGCTATTCCCATAGCCTTCGTTTTCCCATCTTGAAGTTTGGGAATTGATAATAAATTAAAAACAACAGGACGTAAATAATTACACCTCATACTGTTGTTGACACTCATCTATCAATAAAAATGTGAATTTTACTTAGCAAACTTTACTTATGTAAGCAAAACACAAGTGTAAAAGTGAGAGTACCTAACACAGTCATAATAATAAAGCAAGTTATCAGCATTAAATGCAAGTGCACTCTTACTACCTACCTTATAAAATATCCATGTTATACTTTACCTTTGTTCATCCCAGGGCAGCGGCTCTGCCAACATAATGCACTGCATACAATATACTGCTACAGATACGGCTACTTAAACTTTCACAGTATGTTTATATATATGTGTGTATAAGTTAAATATAGGTATGTGATAAGGTTTGTTGGAGAAAATTCAAGAGAGGTATGCACAACACACAACCTTTGTATAAACAGGTTTACTAATAAATGTACGAATAATCCCTATAGTCTAAAGTCGAAACAACATGCAGTTATACCTATAGTTTTCTCATGTATGGGTGTGTGTAATGCACAGGGAGTAGAAAGTGAAGTATTCGTAGATTTCTAGTAAGAATGGCTATAAAGATATATGGATGAAGAAGAAGAATGGAAGAGCATAGCGTTAGAAGGAAGGAGTATCCAGTTCTGGTGGATGTTACTGTTCGTGAATGCTGAGAGAGACGCTTCTTGAAATATTCAGCATTTGTTCCGAGTTCGATTATTGGGGATGGAGGTAGGTTGGTTACATATGGGATCAGCAGAGGAGGAGAAAGGAAGATGGGGGATCAGGAAAAGCGGAAATAGGACTTGAGCTGCTCAATGTGGTTCACAGGATAGACGTTTTCCAACGACCTGATCTTTTCTGATGGGTGCCGACCAAAGTGTTTCAAATGGAAAATGTTTGGAGACAATGGCCTCCTTTTGGCCATAGTTCAACGGCTGATCTCGCTTGTTTTCCTCTCTATACGCCACCTCATGCCTTGCCAACCTACCTACGCATACCACACACACTCACACACTCATGCCCATGCCTTGCTACTTATATAAAACATGATTTCCTACACACTTAAGCTTCACTAAAAACCAACTGCATTGGAAACACAAGGTAAGTAATAAATACACAATTCAGAGATGTGCGTATGCGTGCCATGAGAATGCAATATCTTGCTTTATTTCTCCCGCAATACAAAATGACACAATGTTTATTGTTACTACAACTCATTCTGGCAGTATTACTTGGGCAATCAAAACATTTGTAGTTATACGTGAATGCATTGAAGTATAGGTAATGGTGTATATAGGCACGTAGCAATCAAATCCATGGTCTAAATAACATATTAGATGCGAGGTAGTTGTTGATTGCTGGTTTACTTTTCTTTCGATAGGCTCTTTCAATCATTTTCTTTGCTTTGCTTTTCTTCGAAATTTTTTCTTAATTCTAATTTAGGTTTTTGTTTACACGCATTTTGCTCACATTTTACTATTGGTGGTAAAAATAAGTTCCAGTGCGAGGTATTTGCAATGAAGGGTCTATATAATAAACCTATGAATGAATTTTTTTCAATGTAATTTCATGATCGTGAATTTTGTAAAATAAAATGAAGAAATAATTTTTTTCATTTTATTAAAATAAAATATTGTAACACTAGGTGCAAGTAGTGTATTTTTTATTTTATAATTTCATTCGATATGGAATTTAGAAAAATTTGTGAGTAGTATTTGGTAATTGAATTGAACAAAAGTGTTTCCTTTGGAGTTTTTAAAAATATGTGAGCAATGTGGAGAAGGTTAAAATGAGAGAGTGAGACTGAGAAAAGTTGAGACGGTGAAAAGTGTGTCTAAGAAAAAGAGAATTGCTCGGAGGGACGGAGGTGTGCTGGAGTTGTAAGTTCATGGATTAGTTTCACACACAGTGAGACGAGTCAGTACTCGAATTATTGATTAAATATCCCTACACTGTGAGTAAGTCGACTATCTGTATAATAATGTAGCTACGTATTCATCTATCTTGATATATAAGTATACCTAAGTAAGCACTCAATGTATGCGTAGCATTGAGTCCACATCAACTAGAACTACACATAGGTATCTCTCTATTTTCTCTATTCTCTTTTATATTTACCCCTAACATTTAATGTCAAAAATCGGAAAGCAGTGCAGTCTTGGTCGGGTGACTATTGATCCTTGAACTTTCTACATACACAAAAGTTAACCACCAAGAAGTCCAGACATAAAGCTCACTCGCTTTGCTCTCTTGTTCGCTCATTTTGCTCCGACTAACTGCTCCGCCACTACAGTCCTCTCTGTATACATTATATTTTTCCGTTAGTATAAATATACAGATGTCTTCTATTTGGCCACGCATAGAATATCTCCACTCTAGTAGTATATGACTCCTCGTTATATCAAAAGGGTTATCATAATGTGCTCAGACACATTCACTTCTGCCCCTATTAGTACTACACACTTCTGTGTAACTCTCACACTTAATATCATGCAAAGACCGTTGACTGTTCTAACTTGTTTTTTACTCAAGTCATCCAAGACAAAGAATCCCAACTGAGCAGAAACTACTTAATTGCATTGAAATCCGTCGGGTGGTTGGTTGGTTTGCTGTTACATACATCCCCAGCTAGAACGAGGAACCTTCGTTGGGCTATAATGCATCCTCTGTGTGTAACTAATATGTAGACCCTCATATAAACTAAACTCACACTTAGACATACTTATACGTAAAACAGAAATAATATTGAAGTAAGTGTAGTTGTATAGTGGAGTACAACTGGGTAGGGAAAATAAGAGTAAGTAAGTGTAACTAATAGTAATAAAGTTGGAGATGAGCTTAGAGAGTAAAAATATTAGAGACTAAAGAGCCTTACCTTGTATGAATGACATAATGAGTTATCCGGCTGTTGTGAGTGTCAAGTGGAGGTGCCCATGAGAGGTTCACGGCTCTTGACGTGAAGGCCAGAATCAGCGGTCTCCCTGGAGGATCCGGAACGGCTGTCAACATAAAGAAAATCCTTCACTCTAACAGTACTCTACAAATAATTCACACTTTCACTTGGCAACTTCATTAATCTACATTTACACTTTGTCTTTCCCAAAAGCAACACTTAGCACAAACTGATATGTTCACCACCTACATTCATACCAACAGTTCCCAAGCCATATACTAAACTCCTCTTCCTATTTATATTTATTACATATACATTACTTAAACACACACACCAAAAACCATCCATGTATCTGTCTGTCTCTCTTAAACCCACTCATACTATAGCACAAAATACAATCCCTTCCTTCACAAACGACAACCAATATAATACACACATACAAAATAAATACTCTTCAACTGTGTCTGAGTACTGTCTCTGTCTTTAAGCTCACAATGACTCCACTCCATTCTCACATGCCATCCTCACACTACACACTACATACATAAAGACACACCTATAAATATTAACCCAATGTGCATTTAATATGTATACCGTAAATCTTCTATTAGAATCTGGTATCCAATAGAACCCGGGTTTCCACTACAAATTACAACCCGAGAGATTTTCCATTACAAAAATCTATGATGGCCGGGTCAATAATATAAAGTTTTTTTAGAACCCGGGTGTTCTAATAGAAGATTTACGGTATATAAGAATAAAGACAATGGCATATATAAAGAGGTAGCTATGTATGTGTAGTGTGCAAAGATATGTGTAACATAGGAGATGGTTGAATGACGGTGTGTTTATGTGGCACTGGAGAAAGGATAGTGTTGTGCACGTGCACAGGGTGGTTGCTCTTGTGCCTTGTGTATGCAGCAGTAGTCCTTATCAAGAGTTACAGTCAGACAGAAAGACAGAGAAGCCGAGCAGAGAGCAAGTTTGAAGGAGCCAACTAATATACTTCGTACATTCTTAATTGGCCTCTTATCCAAACTTGCTCAGACATCAGAAAAACAGGAGTGAGACACATAGTGCTAGCGCATGGAGCCACACTCAGAGTATCTATGTATCTGTAGTATGTAGGTACAGGGAAAACAAAAGAGAAACAGAGGATGGAGAACTAGGAGAGCTCCACAGCTAATCCTTCTTTGCTAATATCTGTTAGCTACTCTCTCTCTGGCAGTGCCTGTGCTCGACTAACAACTCCTGCTGTTGTTGTTCCCTCTTTCCACGTTTCGCTAGCAATTGCACTCAAACAACTTTCCAAAAGCTCCTTTGATACTTGCATAGTCGTTTCTACGGGCATAAGCTGAAACGTCTCACGGGCAGCAATTCAGTGTCTATGTATATAGATACCTATGCTTAATATTTACTTTAACAGATTTTCACGCAAAATACATACATAGTGCATACATACGTAATGTGAAAGATAAAATGGAGGATGATGATGGTAACAACAGAAGGAGTAGATACATATTTATTTCTTAGCCCCCATCTCTATATGTGTTTCTATGCACTACTTACTAGTGTTGGTGAAAAGGTTAAGATGCTAAACTTGAACGTTTATAGCGTTTCTCCATCTATCTCTCGCCTTTCTCCTCCTCTAATGTCTGTGCAAAGTGTGTTGGCTTCCACTGCACCGAAAAGATCTTGAATAGTAGTTGAGCTTCTTGCCTAACTGTTAGCCAGGCATTTATCATACTCCATCTTTCCAAAGCTACTTCTCTTCCTCTCTCTCTCTCCCTGTGCGAAAAAGTGAAACTCACGTTCACAGAATACAATAACAACGCCAACCTAAAACAGAGCAATTCAACTGACTGATTGTGTACGCAGTCTGCCTGGGCTTCCATGAAATGCCTATGCTGTATATTCATATGGCGCTTATAGGATAACCGAGAAAGTGCAGTGATGTGAATATCTTTGTCTATGTTCATGAAATTGGAAATAACACAGGCATCTCTTTTCTATTGCTTGATCGCTTCTACGCTGGTGTTGATGTTTCTCTCTTTGCATTATTTCCCTTCGAATATATGCGAGACTTTTTACAGTATAGCTCCGTAATTTTATATACATACATTTATAACACTTTCATATTTAAATAAATTTGAAATCGCAAATTATTTATTACCCTTATTGACCATATCCTGAAATATGCATACAATTAGCAGTGCGCAGTATTGTGTATAATTATATGGTACGTTCAAACAAACATTAAGGATACTTAGGTACTAAATATTTGGGCATGATACATTTCAGGGACATTCAGTGTGTATCATACTTAATATACCAATACAGCAGTGCAGTGTTATTTATACACCTCCCTTGTCATTATTGGATTAAAATTATTCTTCTCGGGTATAATGATATATAGTGTGGCAATGTATAATGTATGAGAGTGGTAGTTAGCTGGCTACGGCTGCTATCGGATACCCCTCCTACACTGATACCACTGTTGCTACCTTAGTGTGTATGTGTGTTGTCGAACACTATGTAGGCAGGCAACGTCTCGTTTATAATAAATTTAACGTGTACACTTTAGCAGAGGCATTGTACACGCTAACTCTTACTCGTGATGTTTATTATATGCGACGCACACAAACGCAGACAGCGAACGGACTAACTCAAATATATTCTCGATTCGAATGTAAGTAAACTTAGTTTTGGATTTGGATTTTCCTTGTATTTTCTTACTTGGTACACAAATGTGTTTTCCCTCTTTCGTTGTGTGTGTTTATAAGCACATATATAAGAGAGATAGGTATAATACGATGTTGAGTTGCTTCCTTTCTCCCAATGGACACTTGCCGAAAAAGTTTATACGTTGCATTGTTGAGTGGCGGGCGGTTTTCTTGATGGAACGTGTCAGTGGAGTCAATAATTCATCGGAGATTACATTAGCAGCAAATGCAATGTGGAGGAAAGCGTTGCATGATGTGAATAATGAATGAAACACATGTAAAGGCTAGCTAAGAATACTCTGATGGACTGATGGCATGGCCATTCAATAAGCTTGAGAAACTACATTTCATCTTATACATATTGTATTGTGCAAATATGTCCTAGTCATCATGTTCATCCTCGTCAACTTCCTTACTACATGATAATGCCCAGCTCTACCTAATGAAAAAATGTGCCAGCCCACTGAATGGCCAAAGTTTTGTTATGTGATGTGCACATTCGTAAAGGTATGTGTGTCATCCTACTAATAAAACAAGACTGTCTTTGCGTGTAGGACCACACAACACGTAATATTTATAAAGAAGCAGCAGTACAAAGTCCAGTCGATATATACATACATATTAGGACATTGTGGAGAAGATTTTAGTGTATATGTATATTAGTGTCGTGTTGTTCGTAAGAGTAAGTGGGTATAAATATTTTGCGAGAGTTTTAAAGAGCAAATAGTGGAGTGGGTGGTGTGTGTGTGTGTATAAAGACAGAATGAAGGAAGGTATGTATCATGAGTGCGGCGGGTGACCCGGCAATCCGTCATGGAGGCGTCATGAAAAAGCTATGGCTAAGACAAGTAGAAGTTATATGCGTGACAGTCGTTGTTCTGGCTGGTGAAAGACGACGAGGCAGCCGAATTTCATAATGGTAGTTATAATCCGTCAAAGACCATGGTCGTGTGTCTAAGTACTTGGATGTGTTTAATATTCCTACCCATCGCACCAGAACTGTTTTCTGCGTCTACTACCACTACACTGCTATGATACGTATATAAGACTTTATGTGTGTTCCTCTGTGTTTATTATAAGTCGAGGAAGAGACAAGGAGTGGGATGGAGGAGTGTAGTGGTGGAGGTAGGAGAGAAAGCAGGAGCATCAACAGAGGACTCCTCCCGAGGAAAGTTTCTAGGAGAGCAGGAGCAAATCCATATTTTCTGGTCTGGTGAATAAAATAATGGGAAAGCACACCACAGGAGATTTCAAAGGGAACACAGAGAAGAATGGACTTGGTGTGCGACACGTTTTATAGGCCAAAATCGGCGGCAAAAGAAACGACGACGCCAATCACCAAGGGAAGAGTGTGCAAGACCCACGGAGTGTCACCATTTCCGGCTCTCTGCTTTTGTTACTTCACGTTTTGTTACATTTATAAGGATTTTCAATATATCTTAACTATGGCTCCAATGCAGAGCTGTAGAACACTTGTTCATAGTTAAAGCTAGTTATTTTTACTGCCTGCCACTATATATGAATCAGTGGCCAAGACTGAAAAATCGTAAAGCAAGCATTCATGTTGGTGTTATTGGGAGTGTATTATGGAGAAAGTTGAACTGACGTGCTGGTTACACTAGGCTAGTTATGATTATGTGTGTGTATACTGTAAACGTATAGAAGGAGTAGGTTGAGTAGGTTGAGTAGGTTGAGTTGTAGATGATGGGAAGTGGTGTGGAGTAAAATCTGTGACTGGGTTGGTGTGTAGGAAGAAGGTCCGTGATATGAAATGATCAATGTGCCTTGTATGTAGTATGTAGTAGTAAAAGAGAGATGTTGAAGTGGAGCAGTAGAGATATAGCTGATATATTCATTGCTGGGAGCAGAAAGCGGGCTAAGACGAGAAAGTGATACGGAGCTGCTGAGAAGTGAACGAGGACTCAAATGACAATTCACAAGGGGATGACTGTTGTGCGCTCTCACTGGGTTTGGCAGACAGTGTGCAGTCACACAGTGTATTGCGTGGCAGAGCATAACCGTACAAAAGCTCATAATATTACGTATCGCCATGTGTAAAGCTCTAAAAACTTTGATCCGGAAAAAAGCGAAATGCTACACGTACAAAGTGTTGAAATCTCATACATCAGTATGAATCTGCGGATTCATCGTTGAGTAGAACGGAGAATCCTTTTCCCATCTATATGCAAATGTGATCGCCTGGCTGCAATCGCTGATGCGCTTTTGATAACCTCACATTTTAATTTCTCCAGCCATAGGTGAATGATTTTTGAGTCAGGACATTAACATAAGGTCGACGCTGTGCGAATTGTGAGTAATACTATTGGCGACAAATGCACTGCTCCGACTAAGGAAAGGTAATCCTGCATTATTCATGGGGTGATCGAGTCACTCATCTGCTCACTTGCCTTTTCCCATTCCTACACTTCGTCCCTTTGTCTCCACGCTGCTTATTGCAGTCGCTGCCCTCCTTTCACCACCACCACCACCATACACCATACCACTTCCATCCATAACACTCCAGTCCAAAAGCATCTTCATCGCCACACACCATACCACACACTTTTTACACTCGCCTCTTATATCCATCGCTCTCTCCGTCTCTCCGTGTGCTTGTAGTGTCACTGACTTCAAGGGAGTCAACTGCAAAAATATCCTTCAAGGGTTCTATATATTATATAAATAGAAGGCCATATAATTATATAGCAGCAGTGCCATCATAGCAACACAATATATGGATGGACCCAAATAATATTGTACTATCCACTAGTTATACTTATAGCTCCTTGGGAGTGTCCTATACAACACTGTACTACTTACTTGCCATTTCTCAGATGTCTTTTCGATGGAAGACAAGCGCTCGACTTAATGCAGTCACCAGCAACAGACATTCAAATGAAATTCTAGACGGAACTACAGAATATATCTGACTACTATATTATTTTCTCGTACGCACAATATATAAAACAGACACTGTTTCATTCTGCCTTCATTTCCATCTCTCCACCAGACGACCCTACCGTCCGATCCATGTATTACTTTCTCAGCAATGCTTTCTTCCCATCCCATTATTGCTGCCTTCTCGAAAGCAATCATGACGGTTTAGGTAATCCTTCTTATTTCCGAATTCCACTGCTCCTATATTATTTGCTTCCCTTCAATACTTATATTATATGTAAGTATGCTATAGCGGATATATTGACAATTTCCAAAATTCAGTGCAATACCTATGCAGGTAATTTTACAGATAGAGATATAGCATTATATTATATTATGTGCTATATTCCATACACCCGCCAGTCTATAAATTTATAGATGTTCAAATACAAGACAGTATAGAATTCGTAAGACATTCGATACTCAAGCTGAGAAATTGATTTGCTCGCTTGCTCCCTACTCAACCCTGGCTATAATATAACCTTTGCTTTAGCTTCGTCTTTAATACTAATAGTAAAACCCATCCACCAACCATTCACAGGTGCCTACTTTCCTCTTCAAATGAAAATTGTAATTTCTTCTCACACATTTCATTTCCTCTATACTGAGTAAATACCTTTCCACACTATGTACTTTGTAAGAAAATATACGAAAGAAAATTATCTGAAGAAACACGGGATTTGTATATACTTAGGTGGGTAGGTAGTTTATACTAGTGTGAGGAAATTCACTTAATTATTCCTATAATTATTACTTGAAGGGGTTCGATCAGTTTGCAAATTGTGTGAAGTGAATGAATGGTTGGAGAAATTGTAAGACGGAGAGGATGAAGACTGAAGTGTTAAACGAACGCACTTGAACATGGAAAGGTTCTTGGAATTATTGCGGTGGTGATGAGCTCAGCTTGGCTCAGATTTCATTTTCAATTGAGATTAGAATGTGTATTATTGTCAAGTGAGTGGAAATCTTGCTCTGACTGATGAGACTTACATTTGCAAGGAAATTTAAGACTGAGTATACTTCTAAAGAGTAGGTAGTATAATATGATATGTAAATATCCGAGAGAAAGAGAGGGGAATGAGAAGGAGAGTCTTATACACGAAGGACAGCCACAAGGCACTTTCCTCTTCTTTGAGTAACACATCTTTTCATCTTAACCCATCATTTCATCCTTTCAAATTTCTTGATTTTCTTTCCAATGTTTCCTTCATTCCGTTGTATACTTATACATACACTGACACATATTATACATATATCCCTCACAGTTCTCGATTACATTGCATTTCTTTTATTTGTTGTCTGATGCGATGAGATGAAATGCTGTGTAACTGTAATCTAAATTCAGATAGCTTACCGATGAACAAAACAAACAAATTGTGAACAAGTTTCTCATACAGGAAAATAAACAAATACTAATATTCATGTTACATAGTATGTACAAGCATAGAGTACAATATCCCGAGACTTTACCAAGGATTAAATGGAATTCATGCATACGAAATAAAAGCAAAGAGCAATGCCCTCAGTTAACTACTAATTTTATTTCACTCACAATGGCTGCACTCGATTGCTATTTGATCTACGTACATACTTGTACACAAGAGACTATTGCTCCGAAAATATGAAAGAGAAATATAATATTTGTGTACATTCTAGTAACAGTATATGTATATTGTGAAACTCAGCTTTCAATTAATTTGTAATACAAATATAATTAAAATCTGAGAATTTTAAGATGCGACTCCAGCTTTTGTTTCAGTATTATTACTCTTTTCTAAAAAAATTTGTTCGCTACATATAGCAAACTCTACGCAAATTGCATGTAAATGTGTTCGCATGAATAATTCTTTCAAGCCGTATGTAATAAAGTTCGTCACAAATATTTCCGGCGAAACAACATACCAAAATTCAATGAAATATGAACAATATAAATATATACAGCATGTTTGCTACTATTAAAATTGTGCAAGTTTTTTTATTGCGCTGTTGTACAAGTGCTGTATAAATTCCAAATACTGCATAAGCCTAAACTACATTGTGTTACGAGATCTATAACTCTTGCCCAATTTTAAGTGCGCTATTCCAAATACGGTTGCAATGCTAAATATTTATTTGCATTTGAGTGCACGTGTCCTCTATGTAGTTAAAAGGAAACTTTTCCCGAACTTAAAACATTGCAAAAATATTGCAAGGCATAAAAAATGTTAGTGGTTATAAATGTAGCATCATATGTGTAATACTCATGACAGTACTAATATTACACCATACTCTATAATAACAACATCAATATCACATCATGTCTCCTATCTGCGACCAGTACATCTTCTTTGGTATTTCATGCGTGCAAAAGGAGCTTTGTCAAGTCTTTACTTTATTTACCACGAAATTACATCCTCATGCAAAAAGAAGAAAATATGTTGAATATTTTGTATAAAGTAACTATCTATATAAATTGTAAATATACACTACCAATTTTTAAAAATGTCAGCTACGATTTTCGCCTATAATTGAGGCATCTGTTTATAAATACATATATGTTCTGTCAACAATAATTCATTTTCTACTCTCTATTGCTAGTTGTATATTTCTTATATAATATGTAGCAGTAAAATCATCTTTTACAGCTGTTACAACATACATTCATATTACAACGCTAAGGATACCTAATTTATAGCTATAATGTTTAACAATGATTGTATTCGAAGCGGTAACGGTATTATCCGATGAAGTAGTATCCGGATAATATAAATTTCTCATAAGTGAGAATGCAATGAAAAACATTAGAAAATGGTCAATCATTTTCAACCAACAAATACGAAAATTAAAAACCCTGCGCCAAGATTATTGGGGGAAATACTAATACATTTTCCAATTGATAATGTTGTACATTTTTGAGTAATGTGAAAAGACACAGGTAGCTGAACAGAATGTATGCGGATGTGAGGAATCACATATTAGAGAGAAGCATGTAGCTATAATATGGAATAAGTAAGGTTACAATTTACAATTTACAATACACGTACTGACATATATGAAGACACAATATCCGAAGCAGAAGAGTGAGCAAGAAACATCGCACATGATCACGAAAGGTGATCTCTGAGAGTCAAGTGAAGCAAAAGAATATAGCACCTATGCCTACACTTTCACTCACAAATGCTGCTTACGTGTCTGCACTCTGCACACTATACACGTATAAATACTATATTGCTACCTAAAAAGCTACTTTTTATAAACATACACACAACACGGCTATAAAATATATTACATATAGCCGTTTAGTCAATAGTCTATCCATGTGTATGTATGTAGGCATAATGTATGTTGCATGCCATATTTACACCACACGACCACAATATCCTTATTTTTGTATTAGCCGTTATATGGATATGGTTATGACTACTGGCGCTAGCCAACTCGTTTGGTTCTCAAAGAATGTCTTCGGCTAGCAAAGAATATGAAATGAGGTGTGAGAACAAGTTTGTGGAGTGACTGTGACAGACAGATGAAGAAAACGGAGATAGAGCCTGGCTGCAAACGGCAAGGATAAAGACTCCGAACACTTCTACTATATACCTCTCTGTCGTAGAGATCGGCGACTGCTTTCTTTTTCCACGGCACCATGAACTACAAACACCTAGCGCTATATACCTACTCTACCTACGGCTTCCACTACCAATAACCTTCGTCAGTCAACTCAACCAACTTGCGTTTGTGTCCTATATACATAGCTTCATCTCAGTAAACTCACGGAGCTGATATCCGCTCTTTCTGTTTTTTACATTGCTTTCTGTGTTCCTCTGAATTCTTTTCCTTTTCTGTGTAAACTAACGCGTCTTAGTATTATTCCTGCATATATACATTAATACACTGTAGTACCTACTACGTAGAAGTATTAGCAGCCGAATTTGACTTTGAGTGTAGCCAAGCCAGTGTATAGGAATACTACTGGTAGTGTAGAATAGTATGGAAGAGAAAAGCGTTCAACTGGATGAATAAGGAGTAAATGTGTAGAACGTTTTCTCAGTCGTTTTCCTTGACTCTATGTGTATAGTGTGTAGAACACGTGAGGTGACTGCAAAAAAGTGTGGAGGAACTTGTGCAGTTGTAGCAATAGGATTATCTGTGACTTTTGCTTGCATCACGAGAGTCCCGCATCATTTGGATCAGTCGTCGATAATTGGACGAGGTCAAAAATGCGAGAATGGCACACAATTGCCCGTTTGTGTATGAACATACGCCTAAGAACGAATTTGCCTGTGTAACTCGTCCTATATATCCAGTCAGAAGTCTTTGCCCGTAGTTTTCACAATGTGTATAGCTATGTGTAGTATGTATAGTTAGACATAGGGCGAGTGACACGAATAATACACGTTTATCATCTCTTGTGTGACTATTTGTATTTGTATGGAGTATGGACGAGAGTGTAGAAGGCGAAGAAGTGGCGGTGGTAGTTTAAGTAGAGGACACATACATACAGATAGAGAAGTGTGTATATAAAACTAACTGAATGCTGACGTCTGGCTGAAAGGCAGGTGAGCTTTAGACAAACATATGCGACTTGCAGTGAGATAACAACTTTATCAATCCGACTAAAGCTACCCCCTATCTTCTTGCTTTCCTCTATTGTTTCCGTTTGTATGAACCGGGTTTTCACCAACTTTCCCACTGCTGCTCGTTCATTCAGGTTGAGACAACTTCCCGTCCTTTTAGGATTACACATTGTTAGAAGTTCGAATTGAGTAAACTTTCGGCACACTTCCAAGAATTATTTATCACTTCACATCAGCCATGACTTGACTAAACTGGAATTTACTTTGTCTATTCTTCCCTTCTTCTCTTCCTTTTTAACACGAACCATGAAACTAACCCATAATATTTTAAATGAATTGCACCAGCACACACTACACTTTCTTTCCTACTACTAAATTTACTATACAGAATACAAACAATCATACTAAACTTGCAACTAAATTAGAAATATCTACATCCCTTCAAATATAACACTCACTCCCACTCCCATCAAATCTCTTTTCTCACAAATAATACAAGTACCAAAGCAAAAACGAAACACACACACATTATTTGCAGCATCATCGCCATGTCTTACAGAGCTGTGCTATATTGCTATTTCTCTTAGTGAATTGTTTTCATTACTTTCTATTTAACTCATTTTCATTGTATTCAAATAATAATATAGTGTCGTTGAGGCCAGAAATATGGAATCGTGATATTTAGTCTATTACTTCATTACGAAAAGTAAAGTGAACGGAGAGAAACAGCCAGAGAAAGTATATCGGATCAACTGATGTACACAGGATGCGGCTGTGTGTGGGAAACGGAACTTTCTATACCATAAGTATTACATTCCACAGATTAAATATGAACTAAATCTTCACAAAGATGAACCATTCACTTTTCCATATTCTCCTCTATCGTCCTTTTTTAATCCTTGCAAATATTATTGCTCTCTGTTTATTCTCCAAAAGCATATCTCCATAGTTTAGATTACTCATGTGATTATAATGTATAGTGTTTTATATACTTGACTTCCAGCAAAATTAAGGCTATTTTAAAGTATATAGATTTTCAACAATCACATAGAGTAGCTCAAGCAAAGTTATAACATGTATTTTTGTATATTCATGGCTATCCACCTTCTAGTTTTCAACACCATTAAAAAGATAAATGACAGCTCTAACTAAGGAATAAAAGCAATAAACTGAGGTCAACAAAGGACAATACAACAACGCACATATTTAAATATATATCAACTAATCCTGCTAATGAAGTGAGCCAAAAACTACAGTTTATAGCTTCATTAAAAACATTATTACGAATCATACACTATAAAAGCTTGTGATAAGACTCTGTGGCCTACATAACGTGATGTAGTAGATTAAATTGTAATTTATTCAATACTGACGCACAAAGCGATGAAAGGTCCACGAGAAATGTAAAGGGCGAAATGCACGAATATTTTATACAAGAATGAATTTACGTAGATGCGTCTAACAAGTTCGTAAACACAAGTTAGGATTGTTCTATCGGATTATAATTGAAATTGCATACCTAAAGACATTACCTACATTTTCCAATTTAAATTTATATAGGCAAGTACAGTACGATAAAATATAATCTTATAATATAGTACGACTACTCACATTTGCAACATCAAGAGAGATTATACATTACTGATTACATACCTAACAGCTTATATCCATGTATGTATGTAAATAATTATATTGTGGAAGTAGGATGATGTCTTAACACGGCGTACAATATTGACTGTTCGTTCAGGTTACCTCCTACGGCGATTGTCGTTTCGTGCATATGACTACCATTTGTATTATGTACTTATAGTATTTGTAATTTGTATTGGGGATTGAGTTTAGTTGTGTGAGTGTTGTGTGTGTATTTGGAGTAGAGTGAAACTTGTAGGAATTGATGATGAGTGATGTTGAATGACATGGCCGTTGGTTGGTATAGATATCTATTAGGAAAGTTATTTGAAGAGTTAAGTCTGTGCATGAACTGGTAGTATGCGACCATTAAGAAGTTAAGCCAAGAGTTGGAATCAAGAAAGCGCAAAAAGCATTGTGACATTCTGGGACATTTAAGAAGAGTCCTCCTCTCCTCCTCGTGACATTTATGGATAGCGCTCCTTCAGCCCTCAATGCATTCCTGGCTCCTTGTCACACCAGTATCAGCAGCAGCAGTCATTTTTTCCCACAGGAAGAAACTTGCCATGTTCTCGTGTACAAGTCGTATCTTTAACTCCCCTCCACCAACTTCCTCTCTCTCTCCTTCCAACACACACTATATATCGTAGGTACTTACAAGTAATTTCCCATGGAGTAATACTCCAAGTACTACTGGAGTGAAACTCCACTAAGCTCACTTGGTTTCACCAACCAAGCCGCTCACACCCATTTATATTCCATGTATAGACCAACCACACACTGCACTAATATACACTTGCTCCAGAGCACTGGCAGTTGTGCAGCATGGGCATACCGCGGATATTTCTCATATAGTCATATTCATTCGATTCCAGTTCATATGACAATATTATTACACTGAGCCTCATACCTACATGTAGTAACTATTTAAAGTAGGTGGGTATTACATGCTACAGTTTTCCAAATTCCTATACAAACTATATTACGTGTTCTATATGCTCAATTCATTTATATTGCTCATCTTCCCTACCTAGCTTATTCCGTACAAAACGAGTGCATGTAACATTATTTACGAGCACCACTGTCATTTCCAAGTTCAAATACATGGACTAACTTGTGTGTGTGTGATACGAGTAAACCATCATCATTGGAATCAACCGACAGATCCTCTTCTTCTACTCTGTCTGGAGTTCAACTCACTTATACTTGTATATGTGACAAGCCTTTTTTAGTCTTGTACCGTAGAAGTGGATATATGTGCACATACAGATATTCTCTCACTCTATGTAATATGAAGCATTTATTCCTTTATGTGTCTATGTATAGCAGAGTTGGTGGAAGTACAGAGAGGAATGATGTACAAGTACACAGTGGATGTGTATATGGTAGAAGTGGAGAGACCACGTCTTTGTATTTATGATCGCATTCATATTTCCTACTTTATCCACCTTCATAATACTATAATCCTCAAACTTATTCCCCATTTCCTTGGCGTAAGTCCTCCACTTGCTTTTATTACACACTCGAGCGATTTCCGACACAGGGGTCAGTTCTCTCTCTTTCTCTCCCTTTAACTAAGTGGCAGACACAATGAAATGCATCAGGAGCATTGTCATGTCATGGCAATACTGATCTTGGCCTAGGATAGTCCCTAGTACTTACTACATAATACATACAGCTTACACTTACTTACACTCATGACTTATATTACTACTACAAATGCCTTCTTTCCTACAAAATAATATTATTATGTACAACCAACTTGTACAAACTCCAACTTCATAATATTCCCTCACTTCCACCACACACATATCTGTACACACAACATAACTGCTTCCCTACTATATCTTCCACATGTAAACTTCTTATATTATGTTTTGCGGTTTATTCCTATATACGATTGTGCATTTCGAATCATTGTAATACTAGTGTACATGTTTCCCTGTGTAGGACTAAAAGGTATTATGTATATACATACAAATACTTTCACTCTGGACTCTGGACGCAAGAATATAAGAAGGAGAAGGAAACGAATGGCTGAGCAATAGTGTTTTCTGGCTGTACACTTGAACACAAGTGGTGGTATAGTATTGTAAGGGAGTATTGGTTTGTAATGTGGAGAAAGAGAGAAGACGAGAGTCATATACGCAGAGTCAGCAAATACAAGACAAAAACAACTTTCACAAATGCCACGATTCTTAAGACCCAGAACGAACTAAATGAATTTCAACTCGAGTTAATATCCACTCAACTTCATTCCACTCAATTCCTTTTCCGACTGTGTTATTGGGCTTTTGTCATTGAACAATAATATAAACGTTCCCTTGCAGTTGCATGCATAGTTCATATAAAGACTATGATTACAAAGAGATAATGCTCAGCGCACGCATTCTCATTTCCTTCCTCACTACTTCTCCTATTTATTTCTTTCACTTTTCCACTCTTGCTCTCTTCATGTCTATTGTACATACGCCATTATATGAATATGTCCACTTCTAGATACATATATCACTTCTAGGTATATTTATACGACACAAATAGTGTTATAGGACTATGTCATGACATATGACGAATATTGCTACATACCAGAACTTGTATGAGTAACAGAGGATTTTCCATGGCTGGGTTATATACAAATATGTGATGTAAGTAAATGTAAATATATAATAGTAAATTTGAGTGTATTGATGGTTTATATAAGTTTGCATGCATGGTTAGCTTATCTTCCATCAGAAATTTCTGTTTTTCTTCAACATAGTTAAATAAAATTGGGAAAAGGAAATAAGATGGTTTGTCTGCTAACAATCGATCCCCCTTGTACTTGCACACTGCACTCGTATGACCCTTCACCCTACAGTGGAAACACTGCATGTTTGGTCATCAATGTTAGATAAAGTTTTCTAGCATAGGCCATATGGGTGTTTGTGTGTATGGATGATATCTGGGTATCATATATATACATGTATCTGGAGAATCAATGCTTTCATGTTATGACTGTCTATTCGAATGCAATGAAACACAACTGACAATGACTCGGCAGTATCTCTGTCTGCGTATCATCTACTTCAGAAATACAGACAAACTTTATATTACTTTCACTACCTATATAAAATATGATCAAATCCGTACGTACGTCCTTCCATTAGTTTTCTGCTGATATTGTACATGTATAAATATTTATGTAGGTATTATATTTGTATATGTACTAAGGCTATTCAAAAATAGAATATTTTTAGGGAATATAAACATAGGAGCACTCCATTCTACTACACTTCGTTTTAAGTCAGATATTATTATCTTTTCCGATAGTTCTACCGTCAGCAATTATTCAATACTTCGTTTGTATTTCTTTTACCCTCCCTCTACATGCATGCCCCTTTCAGCAATTTTTGTTAAACTGCACATTTAGATTTTTACACAATTGCTGTAGCAGGTAATACTGACTCATGGTTTGTGACGAGTTACTAAAAGCTCAGTGTTCAAATTCCAATGATGCCAATGAAATTTCTACATTCTTTCATTTTTCTATGTACATCGAACATTTATAGATTCGATTTTATTAAATTCAAATGTAATGTATTTAATCTTTCTCCCCAAATGCTACAAAAATTAGTTACTGTAATATTTGGATGGATTTAGAATGATATTAGTTTTGAAAATTTCGGAAGAGTGGGAAAATATTTTTGGTGTGATTAGCCACTCAAAAATTATGTTGTAAATGGATACTGTGAATTTGAAACAAAGCGTGAGTAAACAATGGTAGATATTTGTACATTGTGATTGTTGGGAATATCTGGGAATTTTGAGTGAAAGGGTTGGGAAACGAAGCGGATGGTGTGTAGGAAAACATTGGAAGAGCACTAGTGGAACTCCTTAGGGAATGGAGCTCTCACTTCCGCCAGGGATGCAGAAATCTGATATGATCCTTCATTAGAGAATCTATTCCACCAGCTATTTACCACGGGAAAGTAGTCAAGTCAAATCAAGTCGATTGCACGATCAACTCGATCAGAGAAGAACAGCTTATGATATGATTCTCATAAAATAACACATAGATAGTTTCAGAAGAATCGCTCACACAAATAACACGATCTCGTGAAAGCAAACTAATGCACGGAATCTGAGCATAGGAATGCAACTTGCCTTCGGGAACAGTCGAACGAATAAAATGCAATACTCAGTGTAAATGAGAGCGAGAACGGAGATTTAGTTTTCCCTCAATTCCTATACAAATCAAATCCGAAGTGTTGTTCAGCCTTTTGGAGACTGGCGTACAATTCACGCTCTCAGTCAGTTATCTGCCCCACTGTGTCGAGTGTATTCGGGACTTTGTGTGTTCGTTCGTGCTACTAATACAAATTCTCCACCATAACTGCTTTCCATTTACAATAAGCAGAAAGCATTCATCACCACTCTCCGACCAGACAATCCTCTCAAGTAGACACTACCTCTCTGTTACACCAGACAATCAGCACAGGCTCTCCACCGCCAAACTCCACGCTCTCCTTGTCTTGTAGTCGTGTAGTGTAGCTCTGCCATGACTCCACTCTCCATACCCTTCCTCCTTTCCATTCCTCTATTTCCATAGTCTTGTTACTTTTACATTTTATCTCTGTGTAGCAGTAAATGCTCGGGAAGAACAGAACAACAGGGAATGTTTATTGTACACCACGCACAGATTTTAATTTCTCCAAAATGTTCCTCCACTTCCTACACTCCTCTTCTAATGCTACAGGGTATAATACAATTGACTGCGTGTCGGAAATAAAGCTTTTTGACCACTGTGATTAAACTCCATACAAGATCCACAACCAGTTTCAACTTTATCATTTCTGTATCGTGTATACCTAGTACTATACATTCCTATAATGTATGTATATGTATCGTGTGGTGTACACTATATATTCGTATATGTGCATATCTATAGTGTATATACATAAAACTGTATGTGTGTGTGAACCGGAATTCCGTCATATGCAAATAGCTACTGACTCCTACGCAAAGGTAGTTTGCAAGCGGATGTGTTATTACAACCGAGAAAGAGTCTGCACTGCCCAGATTACTTTATTGTTAGCTTTAACCACTCCAAATTATGTTACCAAATCAAAGCGAGCAACCAACAACGAATGTTGACTAGCGTTTCCGATTGTGAGTCTAATCACTCTTTTCCTTCGCAAAGAAATTCTCATTCGTGTATTTCATCACAACTCTGAATTAATGCATTTCCCAACTTTCATCATATTGTCACACCGTAAGAGAATGATGCAGGAACATCTATTGGATACACAAGTTTAAATCTTTTCTAAAAATTACAGCTGTATTTGAAAGCTCATTTTATGTGTAAATAACAATCGACTATACACAAACACTATTTACATACACGGTGGTTGAAGTTATCGAAAGTAATTTTCTATAAGGAACTATTCATTTACATTGTTGTATACTTTAGGTGTACTACATATTGTATTTACATGCATGTGCATCACAAAAAAGTGAAGTTAAACTTGTAGCCATGCAGTGATTGCTGATAGTGTTTGTGTATCATATAACTGTGTATGTGTTGCTATGCCTTAAAATATAAATGTAGCCACTAGTAGCTCGTTTTCTATTATGATTGTCTGGTTGTTATTAGAGAGGAGGTTGTCTTAAGAGGCTCGTGTGTGACTACAATCAGTCAGTTTTGGCGTGAGAGCCAAAGCAAAAGGTATATATTACAAGATTAGAGACACGAGGTAGTGTTGTGCAAAAGACTGTGATCTCCCTTACTCCGTGCATATTCATTTCATTTTGCATTCGTTCAAGACAGTTTTACTAGTTGAGTTTTCTCGTGGCTCCTCTGCATAGCACTCATATTTTACGAGGCATTTCGCTCTTCATCCCCTTATTAACGCTCGTCTATTTATTCCTTGCTCCAGCTATTTAGGCTCAGCAGCTTGGCTTACGCTCACCCACACTCACTCCACACTTTCCCTATACTTAGCTATACATTCTATACATACACACATAATATTACACAGAACACTGCCTTCGTAGTTAAAGTAGTATTTATAACTCGGAGCACCGCACAGCAGCAGTACTTACATTAGAGAGGAGCAGAGCAAGAGCTGTGTGTTTACTCCGAATCAGCATCTCAGCTGGTCCTCATATTTTATTGGCACTGGCATGCATAAATGGTGCAGAAGCTCTTACTTACTTATGCTACGAGCCTCACGATTCATTGCCAACCGTTTTCTCTGACTCTGACTCTTTATTCCCTCTCTCTCTCTCAACTCTTCTTCTTCCTCTTCTTCTTCTTCTCCGCCACTACCACTCCTATTCTATTTGACGTATTTGCTCTGTGATAAATACACATGGAACTCCTATGCAAAATACTCGCCGTATAAGTACAGTAAAGTAAATGTGTGTGTGGACTGAAGCGAGAAACTCATGTGCTTGAGCAATTGGAAGTGTCATTAAGAGAGCCATAAATGAGAAGGAATGGTGTCTGGTTTCGCAGGTAATTAGGAAAGAGGGGAGGCGACACAATAACTAGTCCATGTCCCCTTTCAAGTGTGAACAGCTAATTGTGTACACTTTTCGTCCTCAGACCAAAAGTCCTACTCACTCACCAGCTCACTACTCATCTACTAATATAGACAACTGCCACAGCCACTGCCACTCTATTATCCCAGCCACCTCATACAAAACTCTCGCACTAACATTATAATTAGTATTATTATAAACTTGAGTGATCTGGACACACGGCATATTACACTCTTTCTACACTACTAGCAACTCCTATAGCTTACTTGCAACAAATTAACTGAGTTCTCTGCGTCCCGTTCCCAGTTGTTTACAACTCACTTCTCAATTCCCGAGCTACTATAATTCTAAAACTGCGTCAAACTAATATATCTACTCTAAGCTCAGATAAACACACGCACACTAACTATATAATAGTCTCATCGTCACTTTTCCGTAAATAGAAATGTTTCAACTAGCTTTGTAGCTACCACCCCATGTAGTAGTCGTAGTAGTTCTGTCTACAGAAATATAAATGTTAGTGACAGAGTTAAGAGTTAGTGCGGTCGTATAGACTTGACTGAGGAAACTATCATCATCATCAACATCAACATTACGTCTCTCATACTATGGTGTGTGCACGTAGTACAAATATAATGCATAATATTCCTTTTAAGACAGGCGTGCAAGTGTAATGTAATAGTTAGTTGCTTCGTGCGAATGTCTTAAGTATACGCACTTACCGACGTGGAGCTAATATGTATATAATAATAATGACACACCATGTATACACCTAGTGTATAACTATGATATTCTAGTGCCATTACCAACAGTAAAGGGTATACAGACAAGGAACGGGAGTTGGATATGTAAATATGCGTAGCTGTATATACATACACACATAAATAGCTTTGTAAGGTGTAAGCCCACATTTGCCTGCACATAACAAGTTTATGTGTGCCCAAACTCCCTTTTCCCTCGTTTACTGATCACTGAATTGATACACTTTTGAAGTTAGTGTATTTCCTCTGCATGTTCTTGTGTTGAATGAATACGGAAGCCGGTCGCTGTGCATAATGGTGTGTTTTATAGAAAGAAAACGTGAAGGTAGACTGTGATGTCTTTTCTCGTGTGCATAGCGTCATCGTCATTCTACTATGACTTTGTATGACAGGCTGTAATATAGAGATATTGTGTGTTGGCATTAGAGATCCTGGATTCTTTTGAATATCATAACTACTACATGGTGGTGTATTTGTACTAGTGCGTAGTTTGACTACAGTGTATAGATGCAAATTGATACTAGTAGATGAAGTAGTCTAACGTGTGTATGTGTGTAGCGTATGAAATATTGATGATGGAAGGGGTGGAGACAACATAGAAAAGCAAGGGATGATTGATGAGTGTTCAGGTGAGGGTCGACTTTTTCGGAAGTGACAAGTAAAGTAGTCTCGTTCTCTCCGTCCGGACCTGCACAATCGATATGTATGCAAAATGAAGGAAGCAGTGTGTATAATACGTATTTGAGTACCTACAGTACCTTTCTATACATGTATTAAAGCAACACTCCTCTGCTCACTTGCTCTCGATTACTCAATGTAATTCGTTGAGGCAATATTATATAGTAGCAGCTACCAGTGCAGCTATAAATGACAAGGAGGACGACGACAACGACCAGCTGAAACTTCTACCCTTGTGCATACATATTAATAATTATCGCATTAGACACAATGAATATACATATAATGAATGTAGGTATGTATACAAGTAGGTATATTATAGTTACAACAAATTGTTATAATGATGTAACTGAGTATTTCTACTACATTATATTGTAACATTAGTGTACACACCGACAATTCAACTTTGTTAGAAGGGAGCTTTGTTGTCAATAGCATTAATATGATGAAGAATGAGCCTAACCGGGAAAAGTCAGGAATGCAATCCCGTCTTGTCTCACAAAGGGCAGAACAAGGGGAAAGAAAGCTGAACGATGCATTATGAGGGTAGAACACACACATACACATATACTTACACAGGACAAAATGTTTTTAATATTGTAGCATGTACCTATATAGTACACTTATACATATAGACTTTTTTCCGGCTAAAGGACGTACACTGACGAAAATAGCAATAGGAATTAAAATAAATTTCATAGACACTCACTCTGTCTCTGAAAAAGAAAAGCAGGGTGAAGAAAGTTTTCATTCAAGTGGTATATCCCTGCCAATGTATTTTATTTGTGATTTCAAAATCATCATCATCATCTTGAGCTCGTATAGAAGGAAAGTTGCGTGAAGGACAGGAAATTCAACCTGGTGTGTGCTGAGGAGCATCGAGGTGTAGAGTGAATGTATGAGGGGGCTTCTATGTAGTAATAATATGAATACATAGAGAATAGCTGGCTGTCTATAGAGACAAATGAAGAGAGAATGAGTAGCAGGCACGTGGAGAATGATACACATCGCGCGATACGGCACAATGCAGGAATACAATGGATATACGACTGGAGAAGGATGTAAGGAGAGAAGAGGATTTTGATCTGATGAAAGAGTCGCAGAAGAAATAGAAGTGGTGGAAAGGCGAAGGAATTGTTCTCATCAGTTGGTTGGAGACGGGACGCAAAAGAGAGAGAAAGACAATGGGAAAAGTGAGTGAGTGACTTGGAACACCCCACTCAAGTCAACGTAGCTCTCCTAATGAGCACAGTTAGCCCGTTTCTCAAATGCACACATGAATAGAGAAATGGGACTAATTTCAGCACCAATGACATTTCCCAAGATACGAACATCAATTAGGAGTCCGGATGTACTAATACATAACTAGGTAGACGCTACTCGTCCTACCACCAACCAACTCTGTTTTCGAACTCAACACTTAGCAATCACATTTCAAACGTTCCCGATGTCTCCTTCTGAGACTTCTCTCCGGCTTCCAGTCCTCCCCAAGTCAAAAGTTCAGTTTATCCAATAACCAGACACACAGCTATATATTATACGTATAATACTTCATATATAACGTGTAATGCTAGGTACACCTTCACCTTACATTATACTTTAAGTAGATAATACAAAAGGTACACCTTAAATTGAACAATGCACTTGCAAAGAAATCACTCCGCAGTGTAACTTTCTCTTTCTTTAATCCAGTTCTACAATCCATAGCATGAGTCACCATCTTTCATTCAATGACAGCCTTTATATTACCTTAACCATTGCCAATGTACCTTTGAGTTTTTCTGTGTGATATAACGATTCTATTGATTCTGTCATTCAATGATTTTCGAGAACCCTATAACTTACTTGGTATTGCCATTATTATTGTTATGGCTGTTAAGAGATTTGCACTATGATTCACTATTCACTAATCCTTATTCAATTGAAATGCACACAAATAGTTTAATTTACATACAATATTGCGTGGAGTTAATGTAATATATATTCATTGCAACAGGATTGAAATAATTTACGTGAACCTTTGTTATTCTTAGAGAGTTTTTTTTGATGCTTTGACTTTTAGAGTCAAGAGTTGTTTTAAAGGCTTTTATAAAGCGGAATGGAGTGGAGCTACCTACCTAGTGCTCAATACATTTGTCGTGAATGGATGGAAGTAAGTATAAATGGAGTTTTGTGTGTGTTTGAGTGGCTTGCTCAAGATGCAAGGAGCAATCCAAACATTCCATGTCATAAAGTATTAAGTGGTTCAATTTTTTCCCAACAAAGGCACACACGATGCACGCACTTTATATCTGTCCGGAGAGTAAATCACAATAGCATGATATTTATCATAAGAGTAATGCCAGACAACAATGACTTGCAGTTACAGCATCATATTGTAAAAGTAGTGATAAAGTCAAAACGAGTGGGACACATGGCGGACGAGAGAAAAGCCGAAAAGAGGAAAGAGTAAACACTCACTGTGTATGAATGGGGGACGTATATGGAAGAATTGACAAAGACCTTCGCATAGTAGGAGCAACCACTCAGAGCACCTTCTTTTACAACTGTGCATTTAAGGAGAAAAGAGCGTGCTTTTTAAGACACTTTTTGCTTCCTGTGCCATATTTTACAACTGTGAGGAAGTACTAACTATATTGTAATACTCTTTGAATCCAGTACTAACACCAATATTACCTACGTCTTCTCTGCCAATAGACAGAAACACAAATCCTGGTATTATTATTGCAATGTGTTTATATATGCAATGTAGCTAGGTACATAATATGTAGAAATTTTGTTACGGGAGCTTGGTACGTACAACTAAATGTGGATTTTGGATATGAGGCACCACCGCACGACACGAGTCTCTTATAAAGCAGGAACAATCGCAGCATAGAAAATCACGATTAAATTTTTGCGTGTCAGACTGATATTGAGTCTTTAGTATGGCATTATTTCAGTTGTGTCCACCATCACGAGAAAGGAAATTTAGGCGTGGTCGATGGTGAGCTTCTCTGTAATTTTCATCGTTCTCTTTAATTCGCTGTGTACGGCGACCAGTGCAACAGAAGATTGATATGGAGCTGTCTATTAAGCAATTACAAGCCATGCACTATACCATCACTCGCAAAGATTATTAGTTTGTGTACACATAACAAAATATTATTATGAAAACTCACTGGACACAATTAAACAGTGCATACTGGCAGACACTCAAATTAAGTCCACGGCAAAACTAAAGCGTTCCAGTAAATTTTGCAACTAAACACTTTAATGACTCCATAAGAACTAAATTGGATGTAACAACAGCCGCTTAGACATTTTTTGATAAACGTTATATGTCTATAATAATACCTAATTGCCAGCTGAATTGAGGGCATATTAAATTCCAAGGTAATCAGATAAGCAAATTCGTAACTCTTGTATTGCACTCTGCAATGCTTTCGTACACAAATAATAACATATCTTAGTCAGTCAGCTACAAAAATGAAATCGACTCAAACATGTATTATAATTAAACCAATCTTATCTTTAATTAGCAATGTCAATGGAAATTTAATGAGATTAGTGTTTACCCTGCGTTTCGTTCCCTTAGCACACTACACCACATTTCTAGTGCAATGCTCAAAAAATAAATATTATGGTGCTACTAAAGTAGCGCAGTAGTACACTATAAAACTTAAATTGTATGGTATACATGCTACTATGGTATACTACTTAGTGCATTTCTCAATTCGAGACCTTTTATACCTACCTATTGATATACCTACATACATGTGTTCAATTAAATTCCCGGAGCGTATGCACAAGAGTTGTGTGTATGTATTTCATTTTCTCTGAATGTGTTGCCTATGTTGTGAAACAAACGGCATTTAAGAGGACTAAGATAAACGAATCGGGTAATTTGACATCACTATATCAATTTATTTGTATTAACCGTGGCGGTATTGCTTTATTTCTGAATTACTCGGCATGTATTTTGCATTGTGGACATGACGTGTAGTATTTCTGAGAGTCTACACATTATAGTGTCTCGAAGCACTATAAAACTGTGTGGTAGTGTCCAGCAGCTCAATTTCGAATGATACCGGTAAGTATAATGTGCTGGTAGTATATTGTATCCTTTCGTGCAGTGCAAATGAATATCAAGGGAGTTTATATAAAGTTGACAGAAACATTGGAGAAAAGCAATGCTATTTATTATGGATTGTATATCTCTGTTGCACAGACGAGAGAGCCACACACTAGAGTTCACATAGAGACGGGGCCACACTGCAGCAGCAGAGTTCATACATTTTGCGTGGACTTGAATTAAGAGGAGGCCTGGTGGCTCTGGTTCTTTGAGCTGTTAGGTATAGGAGCATGTTGTTGGTGCGAGAAAGTCGAGTATAAAACAACTTCAGAGCTGACTGGGTGGACAATCCCATTAGAGACTGATGGAAGCCATAGCCGTAGCTGACGCGTAGAAAGCACTAACCGTGTAGCCTGGTAGGGTCATCATATATATTGCACACGAATCACACACAGACTCCTACTCCATAATATCATGGCTGAGTGAAGGGATACGACAACGACAACGAGAAAGAGAGAAAGACAGAGACACAGAGAAAGAAACACATCCACTCTAATATTAGCCGACATGAGAGAAGTCGTAACTTTATCAGAAAATGGAACACCCATACACTACACTCCATCCAACTTGACTACCTACACACAGACACCAAACGCAACATCATACATACTACATATAACGCACAAAGATAATAATATATGTACTATGTATCCCCCTGTATTCTCCCATACACAAACTATAGAGCTGTTTTAAAGAATCTACTCAACGGAAATGAACAAAAGTTGACGGTACGTGTATTAAGTATAGAGGCCCCATATAGGAGTGTGTACAAAGTAGTTTAAGCATCAAGGGCAGATTACAGAATTTGCTGGGATTCTTGTGTGTGTGACGAGGAAAACGTGGCCGAAGACATTGAAGACGGCTCCTTGGAAAGGACTGTCCATCCCTTGTCTGTGATGATGGTGTTATTTTCGCAAGGAAACACACACCGAAAAATCAATAGCCAAGGGTGGCTTTCAGCTATAAATGTTAGAAGCCGCGAAAGGAATAAAGACGTTCATTGTAGCTTGCACCAGTGCGGGAGAGAAAGGACGAGATAGTTAGAAACAATCACCCTGCTCTCTCAATGCGAACAACCGTGCCCACTCACATACAATTGCAAGAAAGAACTTCTTGGGTCGGGCTACCTTTCTATATCATTATACCAGACCTACTCCTCATCATCAACCAGGAAAGGGAGCACCGAGTGGCACTGCATCTCAGTCAAAGGATTTGTCCTAACTCGTTTTGAAGGTCCTCCAACATACGTGTAATAGTATTATTCGACTTCTCCAGAGATTTCTCTCTAGTAGAAACTATAACACCATGCCAAGGTTTTTTATTCCTTCACCAACGTTGATAAATAAAATCCATGTAATAGTTTTCATTTTTCTTCGCTTTATCTACACCTGAGCTAAGCTTACCATCAATAACAGCTGATAGAAAATATATTACCATTATCTCCTACTAAAATACTAAACCATTCTAAAACTGATCTAATGCAACATCGTCGTCACAGGGTTAGGTCGGGTGTAATGCACTTTTTCGGCTCACAGTGTACATTATTATGATACAGTGGTCTATTTTTACTGCGCCACAGTGGTATATTTTGAAAATATCTCGTCCGTTACGTCCAACACGCGATGATTTCTGTGATTTTCATACATATAGAGATTCATAGTTACTCTCAAGGTCAAAAGTCATAACAAAGTTGACCATCTATGAACTTAGTCTTATGTTGTTATGTTACAACTCAATTATACTTGTAGGTATCAAATTTTAAGCATTTATCACAAATCGTTTTTGAGTTAAGGTGGTGACGGACAGACAGACAAACAGACAAATAATTCATATATACACCATCCTACTAGGTTTAATAAAAGCTAATTATACTTAGTGCAGGAATACTGGCAATGTTCTTTAAAATTTATAAAGTTACAAATTTGCACTAAAAGCAATTTAATTAAATTTTTTGATATGTTAACAAACCAGGAAAATTATTGTATGTCGGTGACAACTAGAAGTGATGGCTTGTGGAAAAATGAGATTTTATCCAGGAGGAAATGAACCTTGGCATGAATGAATTGAAAGGTATATAGAGTCTTTGTATCGCGTTACAACAGAAAAGCAAGGTACCTGTAACAGAGAAAAGTGAATGTTCTACACTTTTTTATTTTAACAAGCATCCATTTTCGTCTGTGGTGGTTATTGTTAGAATGATTTTGGTGCAATACAAATATGAATGAAGTGTATTATTTCGAAAGACAGTTGAATGTATATAACAAGATCACTTTCCTTTGAACATTTTGCAATCAATAACAGACATTCTTCCTGAAGCGCAATTGTGTGCAACCAATATTTGTTATGATTATATGGCTTCTCTCTCGCCTTATAGAAAGGATTTCGCTCCCTGAAACTTAATTGGTTGTTTGTAAACGACGATAATTAATAATGAGAAAATGAAATGTATACATGAAAACAGGCATTTTCTATTTTGTTATTGGAAGGAATGAAAAATGTCTTGAGAGTGCGGTTGCCACAAATTCGTAGTTGGTAAGCTGCGTAGCTTATGCACACGGATATTCTCACAGGAATCTATTCACAGTTATACAAAGTGAAAAGACTTAAGAAACGGTATGTTCTGTTCAGAAGAGTAGAATGGTGTAGGAATATTGAATTGAGTTATGAATACTGTAGGAGTTTCATGGTAATTTGACTTTTGCCCTAGTTCACAATTGAACGGAAGAAAGAAGTCACTCTCTCTCTTTCTGTGTGTAGAAGAGTTTAGTTAACTCTGATCGTTTGGTCAGAGTATGGAAGTCTTGACTGATAAACCAAACACTGTAGCGTCGCTCTGCTACTACAATGCAGCACGTGTCTCTGTTGAAAAATCAGCAAGTCTGCCACAGAACACAGAGACAGAGAGATCTAGTATGTATATGTGGCTGTTACAGTCGAGTGGCTATAAAGAATCTCCTACATATACCAGGGAGCAAAGAGCAAGTCAAAAAGAGAGTCAGGCTGATTGCTGATTAGTGATTAGCCGAATTGCGAGACCTGGAGCAGGATGAGCAAGAAAAGGCAAAAAGAGACACGACGACGACGACGAGCGACACAAAGAACAAGAGAACGTATTGTAACTAAAAAGCAAAGTATTACCTTCTCCTATTCACATACTAGCTACACTCTGCCGATCCGTATAACTCTCAGACAGATTTATATGTGTACATTACATACACTTCTCACATTAATACATGTATATAAACCAGAGTACGTATATACACACACATTACTCTTTTATATTTCAATAGCTAGTATTATAAATACTAGCACTCCACACAGCAGGAGCATTATTATAAGTATTGTACATAGCATAACATTATAGCCCGTAAATACTTGCTAGGTGTATTCTCATACATGTGCTTAGTAGCTATAGGTACTGTATAGAGAGAGAGACTGTAAAGACTTTTAGTCTAGTCGCACAGTAGGTACTAGTGGTGGTAGTGCAGTAGTGGTAGTAGGTAACCACATTTATCACAAGTGAAAAGAAGAGAAATATCTGAGAAGGGGCGCCTATCCCACATCAACGACTATCTCGCTGTGAGAAAACCTTTGTGAAATTACTGTATAGGAGCAGCACGACAACGACGGCGGCGGCGGCGGTATACGCAGAGACAGAGAGTCAGGAGAAACTGCTCTGCTGCTAATGCAAGTAAGCCACTACTTCTTCTTCCTCTATGCTCCTGTGTGTATGTGTGTGTGTGTGTGCAGCAGCCCCTTAGTACGGTAAAGTATTTTCCTTACATTCTCCACTAAATTGGATGCCTTCTTTCTCTTCCTATTCTCTTTCTACTTTCTCGCGAATCTTTTCATCTCAGACAGTTTCTTCCGTGTGATATGAGAAAGAGAGAGCTAGTACTATTCACATAGTGCATGTTACTAGCATTAGAAGAGGAAGGGAAACACAAGTCTCTCTCTCAGAGTGTGTGTGTATAATTCTTGCTTGTATGTACGCTTATAGCAATAAGGAGATAAGTACTATACAAGCGACCTACCGCCGAGATCACAGAGGAAGTCAGTCGAACTACTACAAGGCACTACTTATATACATACATATATGTAGTAAGTGTGTATGTAGGTGATAGGTGCTTGTATGAAAGATATACGTGGAGCTACGCATTCTGGTACATGGCATATTGGTGGTAGTCGTGGTAGTCGTAGTCTTTTAAAGATGCGAACAACTTTCTTTTCTACAGTGTAAAAGCTGGAGCCACAGTATTCATGTGGAAAGAGTATATAATGTGGATGTGTATATTTTAGACTGAAAGTGGATGTGTTATATACAGATCACAGTTTCCCCGGGTTGTTACAAGAGTAGCTCACTTATTATAGAAGGAATAATTCCAGTCGACTTCTGTCTCTCCGACGGTCTTATCTACTTAAAACATTTTCATTCCTTTTATTCAGTTCACTATCTCCTTTCAAATTCGCCAATGAATTTTCAAAATTGTGCAAAGTCAAAGAACTCTCACACAACCTTATCTTTTTCCGACTTCGCAATTCTTTTTTCATACTTTTTCATAGAACAGTGGTTTGTAGTCTCGGTTTGTGTATGCATGCATGCGCTATCATATCACCGAGTAATATGCTTGTGTAATTATGCATTCTGACTAACAATACGCTTTTATGTGTGCCAATATGCAAAACAAAGAAAAACCATCTTTCTATGTGCACTCACCATTAATTTTTTTAAAGTCTTTTTCAGATATGCATGTGTAACTATATCATATAGAACATCATATGAAAATGTTATAATATTTAAAAATATAATATGCAATTCCATGGTCGGGAAGCCACCACAACCACAACAGAACACATACCTACATACATAGATTATGGGACGTATACGTAGTATAGTCGTGTACCATTGCATAAAATGATAACGCAATGAAATTGTAATTAACCTTCTAAATCTTAAATTTGTATATAAAGCAATTGACAACACGGTAAAAGTATTTTTGCCATTTAAAAACCAGTAGAAAGAAAGTTTTGAGTCTCTTGCTAATGCATTTTAGTGTTTAATTGTTTAAGTGCATTAATTGTTAATGTACTAAACATGTTTTTAGATATTGTGTAAAAGATGTTATAAATAACCTTCATGTGTGTGTGTGTGTGTCCTCTTTCGTGAAAAGATGAAAGTTGGTATTGTTGTCTTTAGAATACTGTTTTCATTTCCTGCGACTTGCTGCTTCAAGTTTATGTTCATTTCCTTCCTCACACCGCATTTAACCAATGCAGAAGGCATACAAGGTTTCTCACACAAACAAACGAGTTGCACACAGCTCAGTAACATCTGCTAGGTTGGCCTGGATAAAATGTGGTCAAAAGTAAAGTGACTCTCTCATCCAGCCTTTTTGGAAACTTTTCAATATTTACCAAATTATACTGAACAACTATACTCACGTGTGATACTATACTTCTACAGCATAGCATCACAAAACCTATTTTTAGTGAAAAATTATACTGCTGTGGAAGGCTATAAAGCTGTGTAGTCAAAAACATATACCATGTTACAACATGATAGCTTAATTATGTAAACTATTTATATTATGTAATTAATTAATTATATTTATATTTACATAGTAAAATAAGTATAGTAAAATGTATACACATAATATTAATTTTTAATTTGTTCGTCATTTTCTAATTGAATTTAGTCCTTGTATATGATTTTGATAATTTTAAAGCAGTCACACAACTTTAACAGAAAACTAAATAAATATTAATGTACCAATACAAGTTTCTGCTTTTAAACCCTGTAACTTAGCAGCCATATATTTTAAAATAATTTAGAGAAAACATATTTGAAAAAACAGGATTTACAAACCAACAATTTTAGAAATGTTTTATATAAAACTATAAGAAATGGTAGATCCCTATCTAGTTTTGAGTATTTGTATGAATTGTTTTTTGGTTGTATGAGTATATTTAATAGTAGGTACACGTGTAAGTATAGGAGGAAGAAAGTGACTGCCTGGGAGATATCTGAAGAAAATTTATGATCAGCTGTATAGTGTTTTTATATCAAAGTGAATTACTTCGCAAGTCTTTATATTTTGCCCAGAGATGTTGTTTAGTAGCATGACATGCTATACGATAAGTACATATCGAGAACGAAATCCAATCTGCACTCATGTTACCAAACATCACATACACTCCAATCTTGTAAAATTCAAAGATAAATACAAACTGAGAGAATTAGATTTTTTGCACCACATTCACCCACTGAAACCCTATATTTTACTCGATTTAACGAAATTTCATTTTATACACATTAAAAAAAGTTCTTTACCATTTCACCTTACTATAATACACCCACCTAAATAAAAAATAAATGTCTTATTGAAAAATTTACAACCATGTAGTATATCCCCGAAAGTAGTACCAGGAGGAAATTGCTGCAAAGCTGTTTGCATTTTGACTGTTCATTGTTTTAGCAAACAAGTGTTTGGCGTTTTAAGAATTCTGCTTATAAATAATGTATGTTGGTGGTAGAAGGCGCATGTGGAAAATGCGAGGTTTATAATTGAATGAATATATGTATTCCCTTGTTCCCTGCTAATCTTTGAAAATTCTTGGTATGAATTTTTAACTACATTAATTCATGCCAATGCTTTATTATTCCTATTGAGCCACGTTTTCCAAATGCTAGATTGTGTTTATATTAGTAATTGCTAGAGCTCGGAAAGAATAATACCGCGTAAGAGCGTATATATGCTTCACAAACCTATACATATAGGAAATGCTCTTGTCTACCCCTACAGGCTGACATGACCTATCTAACGCATTAAAGCTTTTAAATCATTTGTGCGTCTACGTAGGAGTCGGAGTAGTAAATGTAGGTACATAAATGAAATGAAGAGAAGTGAAGGAGCACTCCAACGACTAATCAAAAGTCCATATCCGTGATGGCCATAGGGGGAATGAATGGGATCGCTTATCTTTGCGCTCTGACTCCAACTCTCATTTCATCTCATGCTCATCCGTCTCCGACGACTACTCACACACACACACACACACACACACAGACACACACATTCAGATTCAGACACACATACACACACATTTTTATTCCCATTCCCTTCTTTCTCTTTCTGTCTCTCTATTTCTATCTCGCTCTCTCTTTCTGTCTCTTCACCAACTAATATCACACATAAACTTTTATGCAGTCTCTTTACTCTTGCAACATCTCCTTGTCTCTATAATTCAAGTAAAACAAACGCAGACGTGTTAATCTAATTGAATGCATTAGTGGAGGGTCGGGTGAAGTAGGGTCATAGTGCAATGGCAATCACTCAACGGGGGTAGTAGTTGTTCTTCTGTGTGTAATAGCCCGTCCTTAGTCCTTAGTCCGAAGTATACGTATACATTAGTAGGGACAAAAACAAAACAAACATCATGGAATAACAGTTGCACACTACAAAACATCACAAATGGCTTTCTTACATATTACTCCGATTACTGTGCTGTTACTACAACTGTGTCTCCTCTGTGTGCAAGTTATTTGTGTGCGTTTAGATTAGTGAAACCTTTACAGTGCTCCTTGCACTTACACAGAATTTCATAATAGTATAAAAGTAGTTGGTTCTGTCAGATGCCCCTTGCCTTGATTCCATATAATATACATGTAGTACAAATATGCTATACATCCACACCACCGTGTCATATATTTCAATGTTGCGAAATAATACTAAATACTACCTACCTAAAACTTCTCTAGACATACTGCATACTGTATAATATACTTTGCTCTTTGTGTAGATTGAATGTATCTGATTAAGGTGTCTGACTATATGTTTGTATAGTTTCAGTCAGTGTGGATTGTGGAGGTACGTAGCATTAGTAGTCAAGTGCTAATATGAACTCCAAACATATCAGACTCAGAGGGAATCAAGTCAAAGAGCAAAGAAGCATCTGACTAATACTACCGCCGAATGAGTCCCACTGCAGTGCAGATGCTCTGTGAACCAGAATACTTATCTATAATGGTGGCGGTGTGTATGTGTGTGTGTGTGGGGAAAAACATTATTATTGAAGTGGACTCGGCTCCTCGACTATTTACCACCAAAACTTAAGCTTCCCTTCTTCCCTCGACGTTCTTCTGGGCTATGTACATAATATTATTATCCATGGAACTCACGTAAGAATTTATACGAACAGAGTTGCAACTTAAGGTTATAATAACAAGTGAACTTAGTACACTTAGTTAAAATGGAAAAGAAAGCAGAGAAAAGTCTTGCTGCTTGAGTAAGCAAAGTAAGGGAAAAGTGGAAAGGAAAGAGCCAATTACAACAGAGACAAGGATTATTTGCACCTTGAGCTTTGACTTTCCTTGCCTTCCTCATTTTCATCGTCAGCAGCAGTTCATGTATGGGGGAGAACAAAAGAGCTAGAAAAAGGGATGTGAATGATGAGATGAGGACGAGAACTGGAGTGATGTGATGCGACGAGGGTAAAACAACTGACTGAGTCAACCAAGAACACCAAGAACCAGTCAAATCCATTCTTTCAGACTCTGTCTATGCACACATGTATAAATAAGCATTTACCAATTTACTTTATACACACCTACCTAACATTATATGTAGCTATAGAATTTTCCCTGTACATATTGTATTATACGTACACATATCTATTCCATGCACAGAAACAGAATTATATCAATCCCTTCTTCTATTTCTGAATAATATTCAAAGTTTTTGAACAGTGTAATTAATGAGAAGCGGTGAGAGTTCTAGGAAACAGTGCTACGGCATTGACGTGGAATAAATACAACGCCATACTCCGAGAAACTCCACATTTTACAATATTTTCACCGTACCTACATTGTGAGCCTACTTTGAACTTTGTAATACAACAAGCCATCCGTATATATTTTATACATTATATATTACATAGGTACATGACATGTCTGAGGTATAGGATGTTAAGACGTAGAACTGTGTGCAACTATATATCGCACGTAGGAGAAAGGGAGCAATGTGTCCAAGTGAAATAAAAGTGAAGAAATAAAAAAGAAAACAATCACAAGAGTCTTGTACGTGTAGCGGTGTATTGAAAATGTGAGCACTGAGCATAGCAGTTTTGTCGCATTGTTTTCGTGTCTTGTGAAGAAACGGAAGAAAGACGTGGAAATGTATTGGAATTTCTGTCTGTCTGTGTGAGGAAGTAGGATGCTACATTATGTAACGTCGTGTAGGTACATGGAATTGGCACCACACCACCGTGCCATGTATAATGTGTACCAACAGCTCTGCGGTGAAATGCACTTTTGTCGAATAAAAAACAGGGAGACGAAGGTAGTACAGATACACTAGGAGCATGGGAGAGAGTGCAGTACCATACATTGTAAATATCCAAGAGCTGCTTCAGTGCATGTTCAATGGCAAGGTATACCTACATGCTATGATGTCTGATGTGTATATACACTGCACAATGGGAGACACTAGGACGACGATACGTTTTGGGTGATTGTTTGTTGTGTAGTCGTGGAGTACTAAAAGGAGTAGCTAGATGAATGCTGTGAATGAGAATGGCAGTGAATATATGAAGGGAAATGGTAAATTGGAATGGTGTTGGGGTGTAGGTACGAATTATCAAGTGAAAGTGTTTCGTATCACCCGTGGGTTGTGTTCAGTGAGGAATGCTGTATAAATGGGCATCTCTATATTATGTATGGCATTGCATTCGTGTAATGGTATTATATAAACAGTGTGGTGTATGGCGGCAGAAAAGTATTGTGAGCTTTGTCCTGCATTTTCTGTCAAGTGTCTTTGGAGGTTTCTATTAGAAATGCACACAGAGCAAGATTTCCCGAGGGAATCTATGAGCTCCTTGTTTTTTGAAGGTAAAGTGTTCGGACCCTTTGCAATAGAGGTAATCCGCGTCGGGGGAAACATAATGTCAGCGACGCAAACAACTGCAACCAATCTCTAAGGCTGTTTGCCCAGAGAGAATGTTTAGCAGTGCGTGATGGTATGGTGACAATGGCATTGCCCTTGTGATCCTACTCTTTTATTTAGATCCCTATATCCCTCCACCTTTATTGTATTCAATAACACACACATTTATCATTTTATTGGTTTTTCCAAAAAATTGTTTAAATCAGCAACTCTGTGCAGCAGTAAACGATTCAACACGCAATAAATAAATAAAACGGGTTTCGCACAAGAGTCAATTGAAATTGAAAAATGTATGGAAGCATCTTGTGAGTTTCAAGCAAGTAATGTCTCGACAACACAGACATATTTTAGTTTGCTCTAACTAGACAATAGTTTATGATGTAATAACTTTTCGCCGAGCATTGTTTAATGCATCAACAAAATGGGTGTAGAAGTTTGTTGTTGATTAGTTTTGTCATTAGGATTATTAATACTTGTCTTGGTAAAATGGTTAGACGCATGGAAAATGCATGCTGAAATAGAAGCAGAAAGTCTTGAAATCAATTTGTCTTGACAAGATGCGCCTTTTTATGTCGCTTGGTTTGTGAAATCTCTGGCTGTGAGCAGCTTTGCACCATAATATGAATTGCCTGCTTGAGATGAGTGAAAATGAAATACAGATTATACATAAGTGTGAAGTTCATTATACAGCTAGAACGCGCTTCCTTTCTCATAGTAAGTGTAATATTGTATTATGTTTCTATTTCCAAGTATTTAGTTACAGTTGAAGCGCATCCCCTGAGCGAATACTATGAAATGAACTCACTTCCTGAGGGGATAACGAGATTATGGTTCTACACAGCGTCAAAGAAACAACCTGAAATATTCTCTTACCTAAGCCGTAGTTACCTATAAAAATGAATATCATACCATCATAGACATACCTTTCTAACCTTTTATACTTTAAATTTTAATACTACATATAATGCTGCATTTTATTTAGAAATTCCCTCTGTGGTAGTATAATGAGAAGATATCCACTTGAAACAAAGAGACACCACATAGTATATACACAGTATACAATATATTTGCCGGTTGTGTTCATTTTATAATATTCTACTTAATTTCAAAAAGACGGAAGCGTCTTTATCATTTACTAATAGATTCATCATCACCTTCTTATATCAAACTGAGTGTAGGTGTTGCAACGTTAATAAAGATACAAAAATGAATATGCGCTCTTGTATAGCTGCATAATATAAGTAATATAGCTACATAGGTATCTATTATGCATGTTGTATTAAAAACTGAAAGAGAAGAATGTGTGTATGTCAATCAATATATAAACTAACGACAAGCTAATCCATTGACCTCACATAAAGTTTTTTGGGTAAAACTTAACTGATAATTTGCATGAGGTATTTCGTGATTAATATATGTACCAAACGAATAAAGATTTTTAAAACTATTCCAATTGAATTGAAGCGATATAAAAAAATTCGAAGTATAGATGTGAATAATGTTAACTAAACTATTATTTTGCCAATGTGATATCAAAAGTTTAAATTTCCACTCCGAAATTCAATCATTGTTGGTTTCCGTTGTGATATCTGACTGAAGTTTCGATTAATATGGAAATATTTTTCATGTATTCTGCAAACAATATACAATTCCCTTAACTTGTGATGCCTCAACCCCAGCAGCAATAATATGCTCCATTACGTTTTATTTTCGTTTGTGAGTGATTTTTTAGTTTTTATTTCGTTATCGTATTTTCTATACGTAAATTAAACGGAAATCACAAACCAAATAAAAGCAGTAAAACAATTCCGGTGAGTAGCCGTCTTATTGTCGTTTGGTTCAAACGATTAAATTCTGGTTTTTTATTTACGATAAAAAAACTATTCGTGTTGAACCAAACACAAGACAAGCATTCAGTGCTGACATATCTAATGTCGGGGTTGAAGCAAGCTCCTTTCAAGACTTGGCGAGTTGGCGTAGGGGCAAAGGCGGTTGGTAGTAGGTGGCAGGAGTCATAGTAGTCAATGTTCCCGTCCCAGCAGCTGATTTACTTTTTGTCGGTTTTAGTTCGTTTTCGTTCTACGATGGTATCCAAAACGGACATTTTCACGTTTGAATGCCGTTTTAGTATAACGTTACACAAGCCACTTTTCGTTAAACCTTAACGTTTTCAATTCTAGATGAAAACCATAACTGCTGCTGGGGAAACGATTGAAGTTTTCGAAGAAACAAAAGGAGTTATCAAAGGTTTGAACTTTTAGTTAATTAGAAAGATTCTAGGTACACATGACAAAATTTTCTGGTAGAACTTAAGAGCATCCGTTCTTGAAACGACAGGAAATAACTAAGTACCCTAAGTAAACGCCTAATTCTATTTTCTACAATAGTAAACACGCTGTGACGTACAAGTATGATGTACTAATGCAATTGTTTTTCATATTGTAACTGTTTAATTCATCTGATGGTATATACTTATACGCGATTTGTCATACTTAGTTATGCCAAATACATTAAAATCGTCTTTGTCAGAAATTTGCAATCAAACCTACACTAACTGTTTATTTGCTTTGAATAAACGACATTTGTTTTGAGTAATAAGGAAATATATTTGATGTGTTCGACAAGCCATCTACAATTTGTGATTCTTCGAACGATTGAAACTTCTAGAAGAAACAAAGTGAATTATTTACCAAAGGTTTGGACTTTTTACTTGCTTAATAAGGAAGAGGAAGGTACATTGTACACAATGTACATTGGATCCTACCACTCATTAGGTATAAACAGGAACACTTTCTAGTAGAAATTCAGAGCATCCGTTCTTAAAACCACTGGAAACAACTAAATACCTAAAACTACTTCTACATAATGCATAATACTATTTTCTACAATTGTAAGCTCTCCATGATGTGGAATGTATTAATACAATTATTGTTCGTATTGTAGCTGACGAAACCTGGACTGAATATAAAGTAGGAGCGGTATTTAACTTTCGTTGTGCAATTTTCCTGACGCCCGACAAATACTTATACAGACACATCATATGTATAAGATCTCGTGAGGTCTAAAAAGTGTACAACAAGGTATACATTAATTCGTCAGGTATCCTATTATAGCACAAGCTCTTAAAGAACATTGTAATTACTCACACTTTTAATTTTTCTGTTAAATAACTGAAGTGTTTGCAAAGTCTGAGAATATTGTTGCAAAGTTACACACACGTAAAAAGGATCTTTACATATTGAGTGGGCCATATGTGACCTAAAAATTATGCACATGAAAATTGTATAAGTTGAGTGAAGTATTAGGAAACTACATCAACATTTGTGTGAGGGAGAGTAGGTAGGTGGTAGATAAATGTTTCTGCGTTAATTGTGTATTTATGGGGATGTATTGAGTTTGGGAAGGTGGGTTGGTTGCGGTGGTGGCTATTGACGTGAGGTAATAAAGGCAGAGAAGGTTGTACTCTATAGAATTATGTGTGTACACAGCATAATGTGTATTAGTGTATTAAAGAAGGATCGTCAAGCAAAGCAGGAGGCTGACATGCCTTGGTCTTTTGTTAGTTAGTTTTGCCAATCGTTTCTTTGAGCCAAAGCTGAGAACTTGAAACCTCTCTGGCTCTAATATATGTCAGCCGGTGGCGTTGAGCCGTAGACTTTCGTCTCCTAAAGCCTCTCGACTAACTCGCTTGTCAATAGCAACCTTTCACAAAGAATGATTTATGACTGCACACTGGGAATTAGTCAGTTCCAGTCATTAATTGAAATATTATGGGAATTTCCATGCACTCTTTCCGTTCATTGCTCACTCGCTTGCTCCTGGCAAAGCAACTTTCACATCATCAAGAACTCGTCGACTGTAATGATGAGCTTCACTGCAACTCTCTCGCTCTCTTTGCGTCCCTGTCCTCTGTAAACTACGAAACTTGTTCTCTCTTAGTAATACACCCAACACCAACTCATCTCAACTTACTTCGCATATAAATGCATTGTAAGATGAAAGCTAATTCAGTTGCTCGAGCTACTAATTTCTAATTTCAATTCACATACACATACACACACACACCAGACACAACCATCCTCACCCAAAACACACCAATCCACACAAATGGAAATGGCTTTTTCCCACACACAAATTTTCTTATTAGCTAGTCAATTTAGTTAAGTACTTAGTTGAACTAAATTGGAACTGAAGAGGAACTGAATCCTCATGATGTACGTATAGTGTCGCACATAATTTGCCAATTTCTGACGAGTTGTCCCACTAACTTACTGCATAAGTGTAGTACACCTCTCAATTTGTTAAACTTATTATCCATTGGAAATAATACAGAACTGTGTTCATTTATACTAATGCATTTGTAATTACTATGTAATTCTTTCGACGTTGTGTAAAGGAAATTATTCATTTCGTACAAACAAGTTAATTAATGTCTATAATTTTTTAATTTGGTTGAGAAAGAGGAGGGAAATGTAAATGAGTTTTGTGGAGATTTATACAGTGAAAATACGTATGTAGGTATGTGTGTGGTGTTTGTGAGTTGTACAAAGAAATGTAAGGAGAAGAAAAACACGATTAAAAAAATGTTGAGAGTGAATCATTCCTTTGAGTTTAGAGCAAATCCCTTGCAAGACACTGAAATTCCCCCCTTTGTCAGTGGAAAAGTTATCGACTTGGTGTTTGGACAGAGAGGAGTATGTGTGAAAGTGGAAAATCTGTGGTACGTGTTCGTATGCATAGGGAATAGGGACTAAGTAAGAATGTTCAGTCGCTTTATATGTGCCGAGTGTAAGAATGGAACAAGTGAGCTGAACTCAATTTAGAGATCAGCCAAAAGGGACTAAATTCCCAAAGTGGCTATTTCATAGCTCATTTTGGTCTATGAGAGCTGTTGATACTTACATCCTTATGACTCATCAGGATTCATGCTCCGATAAGAATTGAGAATGAATGGGCTCATCAAACCACGCCAGATTGGCTCTACGAGTGTCTATTACAATATCATAATATCCTTCTCACCTCGTAAACTTAAAATAGTACCTAGGCGTCATGCACCTAACTAACATATCACACACTTACTCGTCTGAAATCCCATTCACGATAAATTGACGAAGAACTTTTACTGAATCAAGAATTCCTCTTCGTGCAAAAATCCTCAGGCAAACGCTAGGAAGAACTTTTATACAATTATCTTGGATGCAAACAGCGTGCCAGGGGTCCAATTAAAAATAAACGCTATTATTTACAAGCCATCTCATTGTTTCAATAGCGTATGCATCCCGCTTTCTTGAATATTTTTTAAATATCACTAAGTCTCACACCAAATGTTTAACGTTTCAATATTTACACTGCTTATGACATTGCTCTTTTAACTGAAATATTAGCTATGTCTCTCGTAATACTTCTTCAGGGAATCAAACATGTAATTTGTACTCCCGACCTTCTTTTTTTCTCTTTTTTTATTCCACTTGATCTAATTTTACTTTCGAATTTTTTGTACTACCGATGCCGTCATTCCTTGGAGCACTATTAATTAAATTATTAGTAATAGTGACCATAATGTGCATTTTCGACGAATCTTCTTAGTCATAATCAATGACTGACTACGTTTCTCAGAAGTAATTAAGATTGCGTCATTTGAAAAAGAGTCAGCTTCATCGCAAATCGCAACACAGCGATGAAGCTTGACGCTTATCAATGGACTACAATGTACATTGGATCCTACTACCACTCATTGGTGCCTCCGTGCAACGGATCCCAATATTTATTATCGCAATACTTCAAACATTGTTAGCACAATAATTCAAAATATGAATAGCATTTGAATTCACGAAATAATCAATCTTTTACAAATACTATATTTGAATGGATAAACACAAACATTAGTTTCACTAAAAGTTTAATACACATTTGTAACAAGTGCCATTAAAATGCTATCGAACTGCTCTAAATGCAAAATTGAATACATCACTAATTCAGGATCATCAATAATTACACAAGACTTGTTCAAGAAATAGGAGAGCGATATGAAAATGTGTTAGCAATTGCATGCACATGTACACTAATTGGATACCCGCTCGGAGTCAAAGGATTTAAGGAGAAAAAGTTGTATTCGCATTGGTGGTGATGATGCAGGAAAAATTCTGAGAAAAGAAGGTAGCGGAGGAGAAGAGTCATTGATTGAGTTACAAGTTAGTCCGCGTCCAAAAGTCAGGCACTATCTGATCTCTTGGAAAACTCTGCTCATGTTGTTGGGCACTTAATCCAGTCAGAAGGTCCTTAATGTGTACTTTGTGTACTGATCTACTCCGTACAACTGTTAAGTAGACATAGAGGCAATTTTCACTTTTTCACCTACCTAGCCACTACTGGCACAAGCACCGTATCTACGAAGTTCATATACTACCTACACCACTGCGAGTGGCAGAGACGTAGCACAATTACGGCATTAGTTGGAGAAAGCTGGTAGTGTAGTGTAGTAGCTGGGTGAGTGAGAGTGGCTGGAGTACTAGTAGTAACTACTACTTATGCTTTGAGCAGAGCAAGGTACTACAACTCAAAGGTATCTATTCGATTGGAATTGCAAGATGAAATCAAAGGAGGTTCATGGGTCGAGTGCAAAGGCCATTATCACTTAAGAGATGGTTCTCTTGGGCATCAGGATACTTGCGTTTGTTGCACACACAGACTCGTTCATCTGTAGACTGGTGACCATCAATTACAACCATAAGAGTTACCAAAGATTCATGAAAGAAGTTGCCTTGTGATGTGACCCCAGAGAGTTGCCTATTTACCTCTTCCTCCTAACTCCTCACATTTCCACGCATTTCTATTCCTTCAGTCTCTTCTCAAATTCACTGTCTTTCTTTGTCCAGCTCCTCCGAGTCTATACCTACCTATAGCCCAACACAACCTTCAAAGTACCTACTACCTTCTCAAATCAAAAGCAACACCACACATCGGAGTGTGTAGAGACATTTCCCATCAAACGCCATATCATCCTCATCGTCCTCTCCATCACTCCCCTAGACCAACTTTAAGTTTTATTAGGCGAAAGCAGAAAATTCCCTTTTTACACAATCTCTACATCTTCCCGTCCTACTTCCAACTCCTCAACATCAACAGTTTCAACAGAATGTGTGAGGACGTACACACATATTATCCCGAGCCGTGTATACATCTATAACAAACATAGCTCCGAAATCCTATAGTACATAAATATTTCCAACTTAAAACACTTCACTTGAATTGCCCTACAAAATTACGTTAATTTACTGTATTGAAAACAAAGTTTGCACACATTGGGATACTTATATAGATTCAAATTAATGTTCATTTAAAATATTGCGTGTTTTTAATACCTACTAAAAGTTCTACCTACAAGTATGTATATATAAACCCAAACAGTCTATAGCAATTACTTGTACCTATGATGCATCAATAAATCACATCATATTCTGGAAATAGACGAATACTGTGAATATAATCGTTTGTTTGTAGTATATGTACAACAAGTCTATTTATATCATCAATTTATTCTTCCTTGAAGCACAGAAAGCTCTTTTAGATTGACACATAGGCAAAACAAAGATGTTGAAATTATTTAAGCTTTTCTCTCTGGAAATATTCATGGACATCATTCACTGAAAGTAAAGTTGGCCATAAAACTGAGCTACGTTTCATATAGTGATAAATAATGGGAACGGCGATGTGTACAATAATAAGGCGTAGGTATGTATATTGCTCTAATACAAAGAAAGACGGTTTGCATATATACATAATGCACGCCACACAGTATACACACATGATATATGTATATACGTACGTGTCTTGACTTGGCTGAAAAGGCACACGACAATTCGTCGAGTTACTTTGTGTTGAATATACTTCTACATATTATGTCTAGTCTAGTAGTTGTACCAATGTATCAATATAGATTGTATAGTAGTAGGAGTAGATAACACAGTACTGTATGTACTCTATTATTATTTCAAACACTTATGTAAAATTCAGGCAAAAAGGCAGGGCAGACACACAAAGCAGAAACAGTTTGAGTTTGGTTCTTTTCATGAGTCGACCATTGGATTCGTTCATGGCACACAGTGGGTTTTGTGAATATGAATCGAAAGAATGGAACGGAGTTGGAGATAATGCAAGATGCAACGCAATGCAAAACGAAAACACATACGAGTGGTATTATGTGTGTGTGTGTGCGTAGTTTGCATCTTTTATGTTTTGGATGTTCGGTGGAAGGGAGTTAGAAAGTGAGGGAGCGGACGGAGAGTGTCTGTCAGAGGCAGGAGAGAAGGTTGTAGGAGAGGAGCTGAGGCAATGTGGCCAACAACGACCTGATGATGATGAATGAGTGTTGCTTGTGAAATAATAGTAAAATGCGAGATGTGCTGTCTAACTTGATAACTATCACAGACATCTTGACACTTGAACGAGGCAGGTCCCACGTGAAATGAAGGCAAGAAGAAGAGCACCTATATAGCCACAATGCAACTTTCCACCACCAACGCCACATTAATTTGTTGGCTGCCTGCCTCCTTCACTTCGGCTACATACTCAAGATCTTATCGCACTATGCAAACTAAATTGCCAAATCTCCTCAACCGTCTTACATGCGTCCACCATCTTCTAATATTATTATTATCCTCCACACTCAGTCAACATCAAAAATCCAAACGTTACTTCAAACAAACGCGTAAAATGTAATAATTTTTTTATTGAAATGATGGCGAAATATTTAATATTGTGTGCATAATAATGCAAAAATTAACAATTATTAATACCTATCTTACAGGGTGTCACTTCGAACAATCAATGCATGTTGCTTTCACTCGCCTACTTCACACATGTTCTATTTATGTTCTCCCGCCATTGAAAATATCCTGGTGTGGCAGACAAGAGAGCGTGCGTGAAAGCACCATACTCTATTGATTATTGGAAATGATGCCGAAACCAAACCACCCTGTAGTTAAACACATTGGAAAGACAATTATTTGTATTTAAGATAACTATGCTTTCTCTAAAAAAAACTCCAAACACATTATATAATGTGTTTAAAGTTGTAGTAGGTATAATTACAATCAGTCAAATATAAAACATATATGGCTACGCTTGTGGAACGACATCAAATATTGTATCACCAATGCAAACAGCCTAGATATTATACAGAATATTAGAAGATAACAACAAACATAAATGGAAATTCAATTTCTAGTAGCCAAGTGGAAGTGTATTTGCCATTGTAAATAGACACATATATGTATACATACAGGTTGACAAAAGTCTGCTACTCTGGGGAACCTCTTCACGTTTCTTTTAATTGAAAAGCTGCCCACTCGTAGACAGAGTACACATGGATTTTGCGTAGGTAATAAAAGAAAAAGTTTCAAAACCATACGATAAACCTCGGGTATGTTATATCTCTCCTTTGTCCACTGTGTGCATTCACCATAGTATAGATATATACACATGAACAATATATAAGAAAATAGTTCATGTCTACTTAAATTGGACACAACTTGTTATCGCCCAGCAACAGTAATACTGGAGTATACGTTCACACACAAAAAACCAATGCAGAATAATAATACACAGGAAAACTGAGAAGTAACGACCGATAATTATTGGTGCGACGCATTAAGATGATTTAGAATTATGAACAATCAAATCGTGATGCAAAATTCAAAATAATTAAAATCTCATTAATATTGGTTGTCAGTGTATGTCATTTATCCAAAACCCGGCCCAAAATACTTATTTCTTGGTTTTTTAACCAGGGATAGTCTGACATTGTACATATAAAGTTTGTTATTATTTTAAAGTTGTCTCAGTGGTGACTGAGAGAGTAAATAAGTGACATTGGTTTGCATTAGGACAAAAGTGTAACTATTGAAAAATAGAAATACGGAAATACAATAGAGACATAAGAAATAGAAAAGTGTAAAGGGTGGATATGTGGCAATATATAATGTGTATATAAAAATATGGTGATAGAAGTGGGAAAGACGAGTGAGAGAAAGACAAAGAAGATGCTAACACCTACTAAGAGTTAGAAATGGAAGAAAAAGCAGAAAAGTTGAGATGTGTTCCTCTCCTGTGCCAAACTGCCACAAAGTTTACGAGTGCCAAGCTACATCTCCAACAACTTTGGCCTGGCTGACATGGATTGCTTGAGCCTGAGCTCTGGAAAACTTGTTTGTTTGACGCTCGTAGTAAGAAAAATATATTTGTGTGCACAAACGGAGAAGTATACTGTGGAATAGTGTAAGAGTAATAGTAGTCTTATTCTTAGTGTAAAGTAAATGCATGACGAGTCTTGAGAGTAACTTGTAGTCGCACGCCAGTGCTATGGAGGGATAGTGTTACATAGTTGTGCTTTACAACAAGTACAGGAGTAGGGCAATGTTGTTGGTGGCAGGCTCAAGACTCATATCTAAAGTAATGCAATGTGTGTGTAATGTGTATTTCTATTTTATGTGCATTTGAAATAAGCTGTCTATCTTGGAAAGCATTACTTTCTTTGACAAGAGTTGCCGAAATTGCTCCTGTCCTGAGTGCCTACCCTGCTCTATCTTTTCTTCAGCTCACATTCAAATTCCAAAAGGAGAGAAACTCACAGTTGAATACCTTCATGCCGCAACACACAACACATACACAGCACGTGAATAACAGCAGCAGAAAGATAGTCATTTCACAAAACTAGCTTAATATTGTGCAGAAGTGCAAACAAACCTTCGCACCACCAGAGTAGTGTGCGGCCTTGTATATACTACACACATACACAATCACCAAAACTATTGAGTATTGCCTGTCTGCCTCCCAGTTTATTTACGGCCACACAATGCCACTTCCTCGTATACCAATCGCGAAGGTAGTCGGCTTATGCCACACACTACAAAAGGATATTCGTAATTGGTAAAAGCAGAAATGTGTCCTTGAATGGAAGTAGAAAGTTGTGAAAGAGCACAAAGTCTATTCCTTCAAAAGTGTTCTTACCTCTATTTCTACGTTTTACTTTGCCACAACAAATATATGTTTGACAACTTTATTATGGTTATCAATTGTATTCATGTGTTTCTTTGCCTGGCATTACAAAATAAACTCGTAATTGCAAAAAATAATTGGCATGTCAACCCAGTGAAGGCTTAAAATTTAAATTAATGAAAATTTCCAATTCATCATTAAGAGAAAGCGGACATCATGACGAATAACAATTACAATGTATTATGTATGACTCTATAGTATAGCAGAAACATTTCGTGGGAACATTTCCAATTCAACTGCACCCGTTTCTCTCGACTTTCGGTTTCTCAGTATGCAACCAGCCGAATGAATGTAATGTAATAAGAATGGAGATCAACGTCTGAACGACAAAACACCAATACTTTGCTACTGATATAAAATACATTGTACAATATACACTCGACGTTTTAGCCAAAGAAAAATAAGAGGTACTATACCACACTAGTGTGGTGTCGCAAACAGGGTTGGCATTTCCAGGAACGTAAGTATATTCCGGAAGTACGAATATATAAATCCAGAAAAACAAGAATATCGCGTCAAAATATGTAGGATATAACATTACATTAACTGTATATACTTCATACACAGGAAATGTAGAGATAATGCATTTCTTTGATACTGAATGGTCTTTTCAATACACACAGCACTCTACTACTAATATTCTTTCCTGGAACATTGTGTCAAACTTTTTTAATGTTATACCTAATTTGTAAACAACTTTCCTATATGCATTTTATAACACATTGTGTGGGATTATTCGTATTCTTCCGTGAAGAATGAAATTTTAAACATTTAGTAAATTTCGTAATTTTCAGTAGTAACTTTCTCTCCGTATTGGGAACCCTAGTTGTAAACTAATAGAGAATTTTTGTGTGATCGCGTGCACATCACTTCAGAGCCTATCCATTACGAAACTTAGGTATTTCGACACAGGCAGCTCTTGCTGCCAACAAACAATTCGTGTTATGACAATAGTCCCGCCAACTCCCACTACCTTGCAACACATTAGTCCATCGATCCTTTGACTGTACCTTCCATTCAATGTCCAGTCACCATTATGCTCACTCGGTAATTTATTAGTGAGAGCTCTCCTTCTGGCCAATGGCCATGCCACAGAAAATACAACATACCCAGGAAAAAGAACTTCACAACCATATTATGTGAATAGGCTTAAAAGTGAATATATTGAATATATTTTGGCGTTAGCTGATTGTGTACCACACTTCCAAATACTCATAAAGAATTTAACTCATGTGCTTTAAAGGTGCTGGCTTCATTCCACAATTACATAATAAAGGTGGGCACTTTCACAGAGAATAAATCAAATCTCCCACCCGTTTCCTTGAAACTTTCTACATCACCGACTAACTATAACGATTATTAGTAAATAATGGTAGCAATATGACACATTATGTAACGAGCATAATTTTTTTCACATACTGACACATCTCCGTACCCAAAATTTTAATTATATTTTCAGCTCTAAAAATTTATAAAAAATTACCTATGCAATAAATATATAATTCAAAAAGTGGTTTATTTAAATGTAAATTTCTGTAAGGTATATTTATTTCTGAAGTGTACACAACATATTGCATTCGCCCAGAAAAATGTAATTAAAACTGCCTAATGTATTGTCTATTGAACTTGGAGGTACATGCAAAGTTTCCGTGCCCAGCTCTGAAATAATCTGGGTACACAAGAACACAATGAAATCACCTTTAGCTTCTGACAGCTTGGTCATGTAATGAATATTGTGCTTGGCAAAATCGGACAGGAATGAATAAAGTATGCAAATGCATATTGTAATAATGAGTGCGGGAAAAGAACGACAGGGCGAGAGAGAGAGAGATGACAATGAAGACATTGCTTCAAAAGCAGCAATATAGTGTCATATTAGTTATGAATAGTTTGTGTACGATCTGACTTTTGTGTGAGCACGAAAATCATGAGCTATGAGGACGATTAGACTTGACTGACTTCAAAACGTTTGACAAGGACCACAAAAGCGTTTGCCGCCGCAGCTTAATTCGGTGCAACCGTTCCATATCACTCAAACTACAAAAGCTCCGAGCCAACAAGCCAACTAACACCACAAAGAACAAGGCTCGCATATCGCTCAATTTTAAATCAGATATACTTGACATATTAAAATTAATTTTACATGCAAACGTGCTCTCCTTCTACCAACAAAGTTTTATGATTTTTGCGCTGTGAGTTGTGCGCCGTAACTATTCCGTTGAAAGACATTCACAATTGCAAAATGTAAGTATGCGCCCGAAACTCCCAGTAAATACATACATAAAATGTTCATAGGTCTTTTGTTCAAGTCTATACATAGCATGAAGCAATACACAACTAGAAACTTCAACACCAAAACACAAAATACTGACACATAAGACTAATGCATATTTTGATTATCTTTACCTTTGTGATTGTCACTGCCATTTATTTAGTATGCAAAGCATGAATCGTCCCAACTAATATATCAATACACAATACAATATAATGTACATATATAAACATGCACGTCAACAAATTTTTCGACGTCGTAATAAACAACAATAAACTAAAAAGTTTTTTATACACTGCCAGACTTTCTTTTTGTTTTCAGTTTTCAATAATTCGTGTCTACCTATGATGTACTAAGTATCCCTTATAATTAAGTCACCCTATGATTTAACCCTTAATTATATGCACAAAAAAGGAAAAAAATAAATGATAATGTTATACTTTTTCAAGAAACTGTGTTCTATAACTTTTGGCTTAATGATAATATTTTTGTTTGATGTATAATATTGTGTATTATACTGTGTATTATAGCTGCACAACATTTTTGTTCATGCTACAGAATAAATTTCCTAGAAAAACATCGCATGCATTCATGCTAGTAATCCTGTTTAGTTTCCTCTCAAGTTTAGATAATCCTTCTAATCAATTACAGTCTACTACTTAGAGAGAAACTTGTTGTTTGTTTGTGTGTGTGACCCAAAGGATGTGAAAGTCAAGTTTCACAAAGCAGGGAGCAAACCTGTGCTTTGCGATTGTCAAGTGTCAAATTTACTTTGGCCCCGTATAACTCAAGGAAAGTGGAGCATAATACAGAGCCCATAGACCAGCAGTGAAATCGTTTAAATAACTAAATGTTGTTTTATGAGTACTACTAGGAGGATAAGAGGGAAATGTGTGTTGAGCGTGTATAAAGTGTAAAGTTGAAGGAGTAATAGTAGAAAGCGAGTAGCCCTCTGCCAAGCTATCTTTTGATTAACAATACATTTCGCACGAGCTTGTGATTCTTGACCTACTGGCTTGTCACTTGAACCATAAAACTGCCTGGCTGTGTATATCCCATAGCTACATGTGAAAATGCACATTATATAGTAAATACATGTGTGATGGGATGTTGTATCATGTTAGTATTTTTTGCGCCCGTATAAGTGTACATGGAGAGGAGACGTGTGATGAGATTTATGCAGGTAGACAAAGTGGGCTTAAGTTTGTAAACTGGGGACGGACGAGAAGAGGAAGGACGCGGGAGCCATAGGATATATAAGCCTTTTGACAAATCACGAAAGCAAGCCAAGCTATGTACGTAGCACTACTGTGGAATTTCATAAGATCATCCATCAGATTCTCGGGAATTTGTAGGGATAGATGTGCAAAGTCCCTCTTTGTGGCCTGCTTTATAAAAATGTGGATGTAGCACCAAAATATAAAAAGGCTGGGATATATGACTGATCATATATCTCGTGGATGAGATGGGATGGGATAGCAAGTGCTGCTGCTGGAAGCAAATGCTACACATTCGTATATTATGTACGATGTAGAAACTATATACACATGTAATATAGTACCATGTTAACTTATAATATAACTGACGCCTTAAGCAACTTGTATTATTCTTATTTATATTTTATATTCCTATATTATATTCACACAAAAATACGAGAGTATACATGCACCTATATATATATTTATCAGTATTTTCACTATTTTATTATATAGCTTTTCCTTAAAAAGGATAAAGCAAAGTCATTCTTCTAACTAACAAGTATAACACAAAAGGTATAATGTAATTCTATATACGATTTCCTTGTTTCACGCTAAAATGTTGATAGATGTGCACTGTACACAGACTCTGTTGTAACTTTATATACAGCAAATATACACGACTAAAAGAAGCACCGTCTAAGAAAGTAATAAGACCGTCGACAGACAATATAAAGTGGTAGTTTGTAGTAGTAGTGTCCTAGTAGTGGAAAGGCTGGACATGTATTTATTTATATATACCTATACACGAAAAGTGAGGCATGTAGCTAAATACATCCATTTGATGTTATACATTTAGTTGAAGAAGCACAATGGCTCCTTTCAGAGCTCTCGCCTATCACGCACAAGATCTGAGTCTACTGACGATCTTTGTGCAAGTCTTGTGGTTATACATGCAGTTTTGCTCGTGAATGCTTTTACTTTACGTTTTAGGAAGATTTTCGTAACTGCTATACGGTGTTGTGTACATAGCAGAAGAGAAATTACATTTACAGAGAAGTATTAGATGTATAGATGCTAGATGTGTATATTAGTATTAGGAGGAGCACAATACAGAATAGTGCACTACATGTCTAATAGTGTGGCATATAGAACTAGAGTGTAATATGACGGGGAAATAGTAATGTTTTAGTTTGAGCCTTATAGTGTATTAGGTAGGTGGATGGTTGCCGGAGGAGCTCTCGTTTCGTTTCCATCCTCGCCTTTTCTTTTTCTCTCGCAAGTGGACAGAGAGAAGAGGAGGATGTGCCTTTAATAGTTGCACGTCCTTAACAGTTGACAGTTCGGAAATGGATTTCACTTTCCTCTAAGAGGCTTCCCGCTCCTCAAAGACAAGCCTTTAAGAAGGCAAGATAGAACTGACATGAAAAAATGGTTCTGATATTTGTCTTGTGGAAACGATTTATGGTTTCACGTTTCACACAGAGCATTTTGTAGGTGCTCATCCATCCCTTGGTCTCGCGGCGTAATTACACTGGGAGCCGTCACTCAGCACTCTGTTCAAGTCAGACCATCAATACCACCAACCAACATTACTACATTAAGATGCACTAATACAACCACCAATACAATACAATACTCACATATAACTCTCAACACTCTTTCTCTCTTGTCAGACTTCCAAAACTTACTAAGCCAAACACCACGTGCATCTATATGGCTGCTCCGCCACACACTCCACCTTATTCCTCCTATTGTTTGTGTTGAAGTGTGAAACCGTATTTATTTTTTTCAGTCTGGCCCATGCATAAGGCTTAATAGACGGTCGTGTTGGTTTTTATCAGTATAAATCTTTTTTATGTAACATTTCAAAAAAAGATTTAAAACAATTGTAAATATAATAGCAATTATATATAGATAGCATACTCGCTATCGGCTATTTATCCCTCGCTCCACACAATTTTGGCCAATATAAAAATCAATTTATCTTCGTGCTAGAGAGTATTACAACATAAAAATAAACATTGTTTTACCATTGTGTGTATAAAATACTTGCAACGTGGACTTAAATGTATATGAGTTATGAATTTACTGTTATTTTACTGAATTGTGATGTGATTTATATTATATTGTTGGTAGATTGCCCATAGTAATGGAACACAAGCTGAGTTAGTTATGAATGAATGCATTGTATGTGACAAAAAGTTAGTGCCGCGTATCTTTAACTATATGTAGATGCATTCTATGTATGTAGTATATATACATCCTTGGTACAAGTGCCACTATATAGTGCTAACGCACAACAAATTAATTTATGATCAAATTTCCTTACGGAAAAAGTTGCTTTGTTCACAAAGAAAAGTTGAAAAGGAAAAAATTAAAACAAGATGCGAATGTCAGTGTCTACATGAATGTTAGAAAGAGCCACTGTTTCTAATATAATACACCAAAACAGAGAAAACATTCAGGAATTTGTGCGAGCAAACTGTGAGGTCGGTTGACTCAAGTCCTTGACTTATGCATATTCAACACAACCAAGTTTTCTCTACTTTCTCAGATGTTTACAATACAAACTACTACTCTTCAGGACAGTCGTCCTATTCTTTCAGTCCTTTCCAACAGTTTCAGAAGTGTTTGCTTTTGACTCGTGGCGGAAAGCCACAAGACAAAGTTGCCTTGCATACCAACATATATTTGCATCTGTATAATGTCACACAATGCTTTAAAGCGTATCATATGCGTATAAGTTGCGTGTTTGTCTATCCTCCTAATATAACACATAAGTGCTACGTTCGAGTCTGCTACGCAATGCACACTTGATATATACCTGCTGTATTATACGGAAGATGTGATGATCATGAGATATAAATGAGTTGGTTGAAAATCTCATATAGTGTATAAGTGTACGTTAATACTCATTGCCATGCGGACGGGAGTTTATTTAGATTGTATAATTTATGCTAAGTTAGTGTGGATTATTGCAAAGTGATATTAAGTTAAAGTGAGGGAAGCGGGAAAGAGCGGGAGCTCAGAAGTTGCTCAAGTCGTCTGGTGAGTTATGCACGTTTTGTCGGCAGAGATTAGCAAACTGGATGACATTTCCGTTAGTAGCCTTTATCTTATTATGTATTTTTTGCGGGAGTGGCAGGAGCAACAAGAGTTATGGTGAATGTAAATGGGAGATGAGTAGATGATAGTAAGGCTGGAAGAGCACAGACAGAGCGAGACAGACACACTCAGCCCCACACAAACAAAACCTATATCCAGGGAAGAGGAGAGACGGAGAAGAGAGGGAAAGGCAAGAGGAAAGGAGGAGAAAGGGACAGCCACCGTACGCGAAGATTTTGGGCAGAGCGTGAGTTATAGTTCTGGTCGTCGGCACAGGGTGTAACAAAAGAAATAAATATTCCTTAATTTTCTTTTCCACTCCATTTCCACTCCGATGGAGTTTCCGGAAGGTTTTAATGATGATTTAAGCAGACTTCAACTTCCCTTAGTTTCTCTGCTCACTTATCTTTTATGCGTGAGAGAGAGTACAGGTGGGAGTAGGCCAAATACAAATAATATTCTCCGTTGAGGCTTCTCTGCCTCCATTGTACATTCTACGTACACCTACAATACCTACACCGTCCTACCCTTCCAAAACTACTACACTAACAGTTTGTAGCGCTATGGGTATGCATATATGAATGAACACCTATACTATTTATTATGTGCGATACTTTGTGCTCTATATGGGTATTATGTATGTATATTCACAATAATGTTATCTTCGACTACTACGACCATACACTTCCTCGTGCCCACCTCCAAAATACATTTACATTAGCCCATACGTATTATCTCGATCCATTTACAGCAACTAACGAACTACTAACTCGGCTCCCAAGCCCATCCCTTCCCTCAACATCACTTCACTTCACTTTTAGACAACTTGATCAAGAAACTTTCTTTCCATTTCCCTACTACTGTGAACACGACATACATTTATATTCTTTCAGCTCAAATCTGCACAAATCTTTTCAAACGCTATCTTTATTCTAGTCAAATACACAGCAGTCATGTTGAAAGCATTTTGTGCACAGCTTTTTCATCTCCTACAACAGTACACTATTCTATTACATACATACACAACCTTCTTTTCCTCTCCCTATCCCTTTATCATATACCGCCAATCCTCTTAAACAACTATTCTTATTATAACTGGTATATGCTCTGATGTTCTTGTAGCAATTTTTCAAGTACCTACAAAGTTTATATAGTGAATAGTGTGTAGGGCTATTTCTACACACGTCTCACAACCAAACCATCAACTCAACTTTCCCATTTTCCAAAGAACATAGCATCTAAGACATTTAAAGTATTCCCAAAAAACTTATTACCAATAATAGTAGATACTTAGAGAAAGGGTTAGAGAATTGTTCTTGTATATTTCCAATTCCAGGCCAAGAATAGAGGAAAACGCCAGACATCACTCGCTCAAACTCAAATTCATCTGGCTCATTGCACATAAGTAGAGAGAGACTGAGAGAGAGAGAGAAAGGGAAAATATCCTTTTGTTTAGAAAGGAGAAACAATGAGTGTGTCTTGTCCACTCACAGAGCTAGAGAGAAAGAGAGAGAATCCTGAACAAAAAGACCTTAAGGTTTTGTTTTACTTTCAAGTGATGGGTTGCTGCCTGAATAGCTTGCCAGAGATTCCGGTCCATCCTCCTTTGCTGCCTTTGCTGCTGCAAAGCCGCATTTCAGAATTTCATGTAGCTACCTAGGCTGAAAATATTCGAGACTATGTAGTAGGTAAGCCAAGTACACCTGGACTGACTACATGCGGAAGGGAAATTTAGAGGAAAATATACAAAAGAGACAGTCGGGCTGGGTTGGATGAGTGAGAGAGAGAGAGAGGGAAAGGGCAGATTACCGGGGAGAAAAAGAAGATTGTGTCCGTGCACCAAAGTAGGACTCATGTCGTGTCTTAAAGGTAATCTCCATCCCTTCGTTGTTCTGCATATAAGCAGGTTCGCACGGAGATTGGCTCAAATGCCGTGCTCCGACTCGCAGCCTAAGAAAGTGGGAATGAGTATTCTTCTTGGGAACCTTGGCATCTGTGTCCTCTCTAATGCTATGAGTGAAAGTCCTCTTTCTCTTGATCTCTCCCGAAACGACTCCAGTCATCGTCCACACTCACATACACAGACGACACGCATATCCCGGCTCTTCCCAACACTTACCTTCTCCCCACTCTCTTTCTCCCAGGAACAAAGGTGGCAAGGCTAACTAAAGGTATTTTCCATATTACCACGTCGTGAATGCTTATATTAAAACTGAGGCATACACATACAGTACATGGATGTAGGCTGAGAACCTTTGGAGTGAAGCTACATCCTATTGTCAGACACTAACCACACCTTTCTCTTTTCTACTTAACAGGCGAATTGCATACTGTTGCACAGTCTACGTTACGATTGGCACGTAACAAGCCTTCAAATTGGATTTATAAACATGTATGTATTCAAAGGCCGACACGATACAGACACACACCAGCTCCATTTACTTTCTCCCAGCTTTGCATCATCTCACAGTTTCTTTGCAGCATTTTCGTCCTCTTTTAGCCTGCAGGTGAGACGCTTTCTCTACACTTCAACAGTCACATCACCCAAATTGTGTGTATCATACATAAGTACACACGTATACATACTTTCATCCCAAGTCTCCATCCATTTCACTCGCTCGTGGCCAAAACTAAGGCGCCACCTTTGCATTTATAAATTACAAAATGCTGCATAGTAATATTATGACGACTAACACACTGACGCATGCAGAGTAGCTACTATGATTTTATATTTTCTGTATACCATGCATGTAGGTATATGTTTATTCTTGTATACGTGTATAAGATGAATGGGTTTATGCATACATCAGGATTGAGTGTTATTATGTTTTACATTTTCTGGATAAGGTGCTTTGTGTATTTAGTGTTAGGAAGGTTCTTTCTTTGGAATTGTGGTTATAGTAAAATAACAACCGAGAGATTTTAGAATTCAAACTTTCAGTTTTACCGTTTTTTCAGTCAGAATGAGCAAATGGATGTTATAGTTTCATCCCAAGTTTGCTTTTATGTGATTCTTTTCTATATGGTGATATTTATTACTGAAACCATGGGACACTACTAGACACTAAAAGTTTAACTAGCTTGCTATAGAAATCGTAAGCTTAACATTGGCTCCATGTCAATAGAATGAAATGACTACGTCCTACATATACCTTCACATCACAAAGACGTGCATTTTGTACAGCACAAGTGCAGAAGACTAATAGTTTTAGTGTGGGCTATATGTATGTGTAGGTGACACAATACGATATAGAAAGGTGGGTGGTATGGGACGCTATGAAAAGGATTCATAGCTGACAACACCACCACCATCGCCAACTTTAACTTTGTTATTGCTCAACAGAGAGGCAGAATAGGAGAGTAATGCAGATGCAGAAGCCATAAACCAGGCACCGAATTGACAGCCACAATTGAGTTTAAAGCATCCTTGGGGCATCCAACGCACATAAAGTTATACAGTTAGCTCACGTGGTGCTGGTCAAGTGGTCATAAGTAGTTAATATGCAATACTGTACCATCAATTGTATACACTTACTCATTCCCTTCATAGCTCCATTCATTTAAAATAACTTGTCATAAATGCTGACATACTTTGCTAATTGGACAAATAATAATTTTTAATTAAATTAATAAGCATTCTATATACTATTAACGGAATAAATTTCTAACATCATAATATTATTGTTAGTCTAAGTAAAAAAGACAGGACAATAAATTTTATCAACTAATTACTGCATTCAATTAAAATAATTCATACAATATTATCATATTTTAATTATTGTTGATTTCGGAGGATTGTTGTGTTTGTTAGGAAATGCATATCATGAAGACATGCATATTTGAACCACAAATTTATACCATACATGTACATACATATCTAAAATAATAATTTATTGATGCTTCCTGTGTCTATAAATTTTTTCTACTTACATAGAAGTACTTACACCACAGAGACACGTGTTATGTAAATAAAGGTACTCGTCATTTAATTTGAGTGACAATTTTTTTCTTGTTGGCGAAAGTATAAATACAGCTATAAAAAAGGAGAGAAAATAAAATGCATAGGATGACGCATAAGTAGATGTTGTCGATAGCGTTTGTAGCATGTGTATGGTGTAATCCTGCACAACATAAAATAAAGCGTAGGTGCACTTCTGTTGTATGATAGCATGGATACGGAGTCAGTTTTGATTTGCAGGAGTATCTATACAGCAGAACGAGTAGTGTGACTTTTTAAATAGTAGTTGTATGCTAGCTACGTATTTATTGACGTACCTACGTGCCTGTGAAGCTTAGGATTTTATTTGTATGCACGAGAAAAATGCAAAAGCCCCTTTGTAAAAGACGGTTGGACGTACGTGGATGTTGGAAAGGTATCTGTACGCAAACAAGGCAGTGTTTTTCCATTTTTACCAAAGTCTTAAATAGATTTAGAGGCAATAAAGGGAGAACCTAGAGAGACCCATCTCTATGCAGAACAGCTCCGATAGTATTTTCTAAAGTGAATGGTATTGATAGTCGATTCTGGCTGAAGGATCCAATCTTATCAATGTACACCTTCCATTCACTCCTCAAATCCCATCAGTTGTGTGAAACATCCTTTCTATTTGGATTCCCATCTTCCTCTCGGCAGAAATCACCATCTTCCATTTCACCTAATTGATTTGAATGTCTTGCCAATATTCTCTGTGCAATATCCACAGAGGTTGACTCGTTACTTTTCTGCTTTAGCGGCACTCCAAGGTCTTAGTCAACCTAGTCGTATAACTTTAACACACACTCACACTCCACAGCATATTATTACTGCATGCATGTACTAAGACACATGTATCCCTACAAAATAGTTATCCACAGCTTCCACAACACAACAGTTCAACATTCAAGGATCAGTGTTGAACTCTTCTTTCTATATAGCTACTCTCTACCCGCTCTCACGAAAAAACATCATTTCATTCCGAGTCGGATAGTAAAAGCCGTGTGTAGACTTTTCTGTTATAGAATATCCGGGAGTCTCAGGTTCCTCCTCTACGGTTTCTCTCCAGTAATGTGCATCCAGTAACACTATCTACTAATATCTGCTCCTGCGGCGGCCAACAACTCTTACTATTTCACTTGTACGCTTTTCTGACACACTATTGCTCTGTTATAGTTACCGATGCCATCACCAGCTCCTGCTTACAGCTGCCCATTCAACGTTTTCAGTTGTACTACTGAGATCCATGCATTATCCATAGCACTGACACCCACACTGCCATTGCATTGCATCCACACTCAGTAGAAACGCTATTGTAGCTATGTGCTAATACCTATGTACATTCAACTATAGTGCAGTGCAATTCTTTACGCAGTGCATTGAGCAGTACTGAGCAATAATACGTTTGAACATTGCTCTGCTATGGTTTGTTCTGAAGTGATGGTCTACTTTTAGTATTAGTGCGATTTGTGCTCTTCTTCTGCAGAGCTTCCAAATTGCCTAGTAACATAAGAGATACACCTAGGTAGTTACTATATAAGGAAATCCAACTGCTTGCTTGTCTCCCTGCCCACTACGTAGTACCTCCCAATCCGCCCGTCTTCTGAATAATTCATGTGGCCATCATCACCTGAGAACCCGTTTCCTGGGCTCTTTCAAAGAATCCAATAATAGCCACGTACAACTCCCTCACTATTGTATGAGCTTTACGGTTACACTTGCCTCTTTGTACACTGATCCTGCTACTCCACACTCCACTACCACCATATCATACCACTCCGGCTCAAACACTATTCAGAATTTTGCTAAAACAACGATTCTCCTGCTGCTCGAGTAACTTCTTGTTGTAACTCTCTCTCACTCTCATACACACAGAGTCACAGTAGAATGGCCGGTGTGTGCTATAAGTAGAAGTATTCAGGTATAAGTGTATGATTATATATTATTGTAGAGAGGGAGAATTGGTAGGTGTTCTGTTTTACTAGGTGTATCTCATTCAGGTCCGGAAATGGAGCTTTACCTTTGGTAGTAGTGGTGGAGATGTGTTTTGGAGTAATATTCCCGTAGTTTCATGTAGTGCCCACTACTCAACTCAGTTTGGTGTGTGATGCCGTAATGTGTAGGTATGTATATAGTGGAAAGAGTCAAATGGTATGGAGCCGTTGTATTAATCTTTAGAAGGAAAAATCCCGTGCGTTTTTGCTGGCTGTCCGCCCTTTCAGAGTCAAGCCACATGTTGAGTTGCCTTGATTCCTTTGCTTTCTTATGTTCCTTTTATTCCTATTCTTTTCTTTGGGAAAAGCAATAGAAACGAGCATATGGTGAGCCAAGACACTGAATCCTGGCCAGATTGACCAGATGACACTAGCCGGATTTTAAGGAAAAACTCTTTCTATCCTCTCGAGCTCTCACTCAATACTACTACTACTACTACAGTATAACATCCCCTTGAATTGTGTGCAGTGCTATAAGGTGCATTTTCTTTCTTGTATTATTGTTAGTGCCACTACACCTGCTACTACTACTACAGTGGTATAACCTACCCTAGAATTATATCACATACACTAAATTAAACAGGGCACTTCAAAATCCCTGCATCAAAGCAAACGAGGACTACCTGACTCAACTGATTTAAGCTACACAGTCATATTTTCAATGCTCGGGCTAAGTGCCCCACTTCAAAGACCAAAGGAATGAAAAAGCGCAGGTAGCCTCAGTTTTTTTTCTTCTGTAAACTTTATATTTATCCCGACGTATTTCAGATAGCCCAATTTACACAGGCTGAAATAGAACAGGTGCCTCTTCGGAAGAGTTGCACTATTATTACTCTGTGTTCCCTTCTGTTAGATATCATGAGATGGGAAGCATCCACACATACATTAGTCTATAGGTGCACAGATGTACGGAGCTACCTAATACACCAAAACCTACACGTACGCAGTGAGATTCTCAGATCTCTTCCACCTTATTTCCATGCAACGTAATGTTTTCACTAGTAGCTACTAATTCTAAATCACTGACAGCTGCGAGCCAAGACGAGGATGTTCCTCGTCGATATTCATTAGATTGTATTAAACTAACAAACAGAACACACCTCTGGTGTTGCCTGGTGCTGTAGACTACTGTTGATATAACAGTATAATTTATTTCATATAGTATACCGCTAATAAATATTTCTTAACAATATTATGCTTTATATATAGAGTAGCTACACTTATATGTATACATATTTTATACAGGGTTCTCACACATTGCTTGCGGTATTTAATGTATGGGTAGTCTGATAATACGTGGGTTTGCCTGATGAAATTTGAAATTCGCTGGCCTCTGAGAACAGCGAATTTCAAATTTCATCACGCAAAACAAAGCGAAAGAACTACCCATGTATTAAATACTGTAAGCAAAGATTGGGATACACAGTAATATTGATAATATGGTTAGAAAGTGAACAAAGGCAAGAGGAAGCACACACGAAACATTTGCACTTCACCCATGCACTCCCACTCCCACACATACAATGCATACATAATAGACACGGTGCTAATAATAGTAGCGAGGGTTGTGTGCAATATTTAGTGTAAGTGTAGACTCACCTTGAACGACTAGTTTGAGAATGGATTCAGGAATTCGTCTGTCATTGACGAGACACTGGTACTCGCCCGTGTCTCCTGCAACAACTGGATGAAAGTTCAAAGCATACGTTTCTGAGTTGAGTGTAACCCGTTCTCGGTTTTGCCACACGGTTGTGCTGTCTCGACGCAATTCCACAAGTTTCACTTCCTGTACGTAAACAAACGAGATGAGAAATTATAGGGATTAGAGCAGACACTCAAATCTAATGAATGAAATTCCTTCAAGAGTTCATCATTTCCACTTTAGTTCGTGAAAAACAGTAATTTAGCTGTTCGAGTAGATTCTTCACAATCTAGCATCGCTAGAGTACTAAGGAAAGGTTGCGTAATGACATGTTCACACTATAGTTGAATAGACACCTAGGTAGATAGGCAAGAGTATTAACCTGTAATATAGTTCTAGAGTGGAAGAAAAGTCAATTCTCACCGCCGCAAACTTCCTTCATTTCCATGAGTCAATTCAATATTATTACCTTCACTATCATCACCTCATTTATTAGTCAGAGAGTTGCGAGGGAAGATGATGATGATGATCGTGGCACAAAGGCATGTCTATTAACTATGTGTGTTCCTCAACTCTGCACTCCCAATTCTCAAGACACTTTACTTAATTCTCCAGTAGTAGTTTTAAGAGTTTGCCACGAACTTATTGCATTCGGAAAAATCATATTACTACTTATATATTTGCTATCAACGTGAGATTGTCACGAAGTTATTTTACCAATCAGTAGCTACATCTTATATTTTCAATGATTAACCAAGAGTGGTGGATATTGAAAAATTCAATGAGAATGAAGCATTCTCATCACCACACGTAGCGTAGGTATACACAAATTCGTAATGATACTAACAAAGATTCCCATGTATGTATGTACAGAAAATAAATGTGGCGTGGATTCTTTTTGCAATTCTTGAGTTTATGGACGATGGTGTTTTATGTGATGGTGGCAGTGTGTGTTGGTGGGAAAGATATACAAAGACACAAAAACACTGGCAGTTACTAAGAGAGCATGGAAAATTGGAATTTGATGGACTGATGTGATGATGTGAGTCGAACATCGACCTGATCAATCGATTGCAGACATAGTACACTTTTTCCACTTGCATGCTCCACTAGTATTAGTAATGGCGTAGTACACAACAGAGATAGTGTTATTTGCCATATAGAACAACAGCAGACTCTAAACAACACTGCTACTACTACGTTTGATTATTATGACTTTAGCTCTCCCAAAAAAAACTCACTCGCACCAACATCCATGCTTTTCTATTGTATACAGATATGCATGTAGCTAGTAATATAATATAGGGCCCTAAATTTTTTATAGGTACCTATCTACTATCTACATGCATATAAAATATATTATGGTACCTATGTGGTACCCATACAGGATTATATGATGCAATAGGAAGTTGTAATGTATTGACTAACTCTATAGGTTGAGCAGTGGTTAACAGCACAGACACAATTACGACTTTCATCGTATACGCAAGAAAGCTTTCGGACAATTGGAGAAGAGTTTTGTTGTTGCCTTTTAGTCTCTGCGAACAATGTGTGGTCTGCACACTCGGGTTTCGAATTTCTTCCTCCATATAAAGTCATTGAAAACCTGAAATATCTCAGCTTTAGCATCTTGACTCTTGGGCTTCCAGTAATATTTTCTTTTTATCTTGCTCTATTCAGATCGCTCTCGCTCTTCCCAATTCCAATATCCAATCCTCCTACTTTTCCACGGTGATGTCATGATATAGTAGTTACTTCCCTTCCCCCATCCACTTTTCCTCTTGCTTTGCTTGTCGAGCGCATTTGGGAAATTCCACTGGGCAATAGAATCAAACTGCAGCTGACCTAGCCACCCTTCCAACAAGAAGGAAATATTTTCCCATTCTCCTAAATGTTACTCTGCATATCTTCAAAGTCGTCGACAGAATCCAACTCAGCAGCTCAGGATGGCAATATTATATAAATAAATTTAATACGAATACGCATTGTACAGTGAATGTAAGTGAAGAAATAAATACTGGTTTCTCCACATTGACTGTTATGGCTATATTAAGCTTGGAGAAATAATTGCAACCTTTGCAATATTTAGCATTTCAAAAAATTTGCGTGTGTGTTTGTGTGTATGGAAACTGCATTCTTGTTACTAATCCGTACATTCCATGACAAACACATATTATAATATTATTGTCTTTTCTATTTTATTAAATATTGTAATTACCCGACCGACACAACCGTAACGGCTTCGTACATAACCGGTACCGGCGCGTAGGTAACGGCGTAGTTAATAAACGCCGCTTTTTTATGTACCGAATATGTATGTATGATATGTACAGATTATGTACTGGTTGGATACTATTATGCCGGTACTAACGGTGAAGCAGCGCAGAACCGATACCGGCCAGCGTTAACGGATGCTGTGTAAAATATGTACATAAAATGTACATACTTAATGCGACTAATCCTAATGGTTTATGCATACGCCCGGTGCATATTCCGTACATAATATGTACCTACAAACAAAATTAGTAAAAAATGCGATTTTGAATATATTATTATCTCATTTATACAAAATTACACATCATCATTCATTCTATTTGCCTTTAGTTTGACAAACATTTTTAAATCTGTATAAAAACATAAAAATATAAAAACTAAATGAGTATTAAAATGTTTCAAGTGTTAAATGTTGATTGTGCTAGTCACATGATGAAAAAACTTTTAAGTGATTATTACAATCAACATTTAAAACTTGAAACATTTTAATGCTCATTTAGTTTTTATACAGATTTAATAATGTTTGTCAAACTAAAGGCAAATTGAAACTGGTTAAGGATACAATAAAACAAAAACTTTGAAAATCACTTCAACAATGTCGTTCGTCACAAGTGAAGTGTCACAAATGACTTCAAAAAATTTGATTCAGTGGTACTTAATTGCACTAACCAACCAAACCAATATTTGTGCATGGCACAAAGAAGAATGAGCGAAATTAAGTCAAGTTCGCAAGTAATTTAAATACTTCTGAACAAAAACTGCAAATAATAATAAAATAAAATAAAGATGACAACATAAAATATTGGT